>CAUYQV010063916.1:0-13410 GCA_963574575.1 Galagoides demidoff
ACATTCATAAATATTGAATAAGACTTAATTGGATAAGTCTTTTAAAACATGGCAAGAAATATATACAGGTTCATCTTTATTTAATGATGCTGAAGTCTTAATATTTTAAGACTTTCAGACTTTCTAATAATAAAAAATAATCAACATGAAAGTAGCATTGCTATGTTGTCCTTGTCAGTAGTTTGCAGTTATTCTGAATATTACTATAACTTATCAGCCAATTGTCAGGGCTCAGCACTGGCCAGGTCTATGGGCCCAGCTTAGGTAGGTTCTGGACATGGACCACTAAGTACCTTGCTCAGGAATAGTTTCTCTTAGGCACTTGAGGGCTATCTACTTTAGCTGAAGAGAGAGAGAGTATCTTAGAGTAAAGCAGTCTTCTTAGAACAGATAGCTCTTAGTCTTTAGGAGAGCTTGGTAATCTCTCAGCAGAGAGATGCCAGGCTGGCATTCTGCAGGCAGGAGAGGAGACAGAGTTCAAGTTAACGGGTCCATGATAGAATGCACATGCCCCCAACTACCTTCCCCAGCCTAATATAAGACTGATCTCATACATCTCAACACCACAGGTGTAGAGACTGCCAATTCACCAAGGCCCTCATCTCACGAGCTCTTGTGCTTATTAGGAGAGCTAAATCCTTCTCCATGCCCTTTTCATTATTGAGCTACACAGATATTTCTTATAACTCTCACTCCTCCTAGCCACAGGCTATACCGGCTGCTACAATTGTCCTCTCTGAATTTGCAGGTCTGCTTGGTTCTCTCTCCTCTTGCTACAGACAGGAGAATCCTCCCAGACCTGAGGAGATTGCAGGACCCACCAGGTTCGAACCCTCTCAGGGCTTGCTGTCTTATACTGCTGAGTCAGCATCTTGAAAACTTTCTCCAGATATTTTGTGCTACTCTCTGCCCTGATTTCCTTTTTGGCACGACTGCCCTTCATCTCCTGATTTTCCATTCTTGATTTATATATTTTTATGGAACAAATTTAATATCCACGTCTGGCCCATCTCTTTCACCACCAGGAATCCTGTGTCCCATTAACTACTCCCATGACTTTTTGTGGGTCAGGTGCCCTGGAAGCTGCAGAAAAAGTTCAGCTGCTCTCCGGGTCTAATAAGAACACAGGGGACGTCACGGGGTTACAACAGCCTTTCAGAATTTTCCACGTCGGCCAGGTCAGCCAGCCCTTTTTATTTCCATATCTATCAATAGCAAGTGTAAAGTGCTCTTCGGAAAGGTGGCTGTTGGCAGTTCTGGCAGTGTCAGAAGGGGCTGACAGCTAACAGATTTCTGCTGTCTGTGCTCCTGTCTCAGAGCACCTCGACCTCACCGGTGAGAAACCAGGTGGAGCATCCCAGGTTGTGAAGGATTTGGATGATCAGCTTCCAGAAACCACCCATGAAGGAGGAAGAAACATTTGTGAGTGGGTTTCTAAGATCAATCACATAGCAGAAAGATTATGTTTATCGGTCAATCTGTCAGTGAATAATTACACTGAAATCTCAGATCTAGGAAACACAATTCTAAACCAAACACCATGTGCATCAGTAACAAATCAGGGACTCGGACCCTGGGCCTCAGGACGCTCAGTCTCCTGGCCAGACTCACGTCACTTCCCCACATCTGCTGAACTGCGTTCTTTCTGGGATCTGGTCATCTTTACTTGGCAATGTGTAAAGATTGATGCATGTAAATAAAAATGTGCCCCTTTGTTAGTTCCTTCAACTGAATTAAGATTGGTTTGCAGGTCTGTTATTGTTCTGTGAACAACATTAAATATGTCTTGCTTAACCAGTCATTAATACTCTTTGCAAACATGCCTGGGGGCAGTGTTGAACCTCCCTGCAATTAAATCTCTCCTACTGTGATTCTTTTACCTCCATCCGCTCTGTTTTGACATGTATATTTCCCTTTGGGAGCTATATTTAAGAAAAACTAGAAAATTTGAGGTTAAAAAAATATTGCATCAACTCCCTGTCTCCGATGGTGCCTGGTTTTCACTCTATATTCACAGGTAAATTTATAACACGTCAGAAGATTTTCATTGGGCTCTGCTATTCTTGAAAGAAAGCACTGAGGCATAAATCCGGAACAACACCATATATTTCTGTATGGAAAGTTGCTAATCCTATCAAAGATCTGGATTGAATAATAAGTGATCAGTTTTTCTTTGTTTATGTCTAATGAAATTACTGGAGTTTTTCTGCCCATGCACAAAAGGATGGGCAGTGTTTCCAGCAAACACTTAGATTTCACAGTGTGGGGGGGAATATTTTAATACACAGGGATCCTTGATAATTTGCTTCTTAATCTTTGTGCAAAAAAATACTATTTTGAATGTTTCTATGTAAACTCTTTCCACTGAATATTGATGAAATGTAAATTGGTTTCATAAAATGGCTTAGTTTCTGCATCTATCAGGAAAAAAGTAAAAATTTCTGCCTCCAAGCAAGAAGTTCCTACTGTGAATCCCTAGCTAAATCTGGCACATTGGAATAACAGCCAATTTAAGACGAGTGGTGAGGCTTCATGTTAAGAAGTCCAAATTCTCTTCCCCTAAAAAGTAGTAAACAAAGGTTTCTCAGGTTTCATAAACATACGTTGTTTATAAAACGTATAGCTTGACAACCTATCTTTGGAAAATGGGCTTTTGCTCTTCCTCTCTCCCCATTGCTTTTTTCCAGTAGAACGTACTTGGCATTTTGTATTGATTTATTTATTAGACGTGACAGGTAGCTCCTGGGAAGACTGATATGCACATGTTTACATCTTCAAAATGGAAGACTCTGCATTGTGAACAAATTTCCTGAAGAAGGCAATGCAAATGAGACCCATATCTGAGGAATTAATTACTTTTTCTACTTTTGGGAAAATCAGAGAACCATGATTTCAGATTTTGTCTAATAGAAACACATCTATCACGAATGCTTTAATCTTCACTATTTCACTACTTTATGGCAGTTTTAAGTCCTTATTATATTATTTTGAGGAGCCTCTGTGTCTTTCTTGAGCTGACAACTTATTGAAATGCAGGTCAGCAGTGCTATAAGCTGTTAAGATATCTCGTATACAGCCGATGCCTCGTCCTGTGGTCTTCACTGATATGGCTGAAAGATGAGAGAATGAACTCCAGAGACAAGAAGAGAAGCAAGATATCTAAGTATTTACCTGCTGTGATATTTTATTCTTTATTTTTTGACGATGAAATCAAAGCTTGGTTTTATCATGGATTATCAAATTTCAAAGAGGTCATAGAATTAAAACTATTTTACCATCTCCACCCTGCCAGCCTGCTCAGAAAGTCTACAAAGCCATCTCCCACAACTTCATGAGCAAGTATCTTAAATCTCAATCCCCCCATTTATGCAGATATACAATTTACACATAATGTATATGTGTGTGTGTGTCCCCTATTGATTCTGCTTCTTTGGAGAACCCTGACATTACAAATGCCTCTCAGGCCTTTTCATGCTTTGAAAGCAGCAGGTTCTACACTCAAAAATACTGCTTCAGCCCATACAGGTGCCAGAGGCTGCCAGCTTCGAGTCGGGTTCCAGGGAGACACTAAGGGAGCAGAGAGAGCCTCTAGGGCCATATGACATGTCTCATTCTTGTTTTAGCAACATCAGTGTGACAAAAGGTTCAGTGGGTTTGCCCTTGATGACAGCCCAAGGGTGACTTCACAATGCAGATTCTTGGGATCCTAGACCGAGGTTGTGCCATCTGCTATGAAGAATTTCATTTTTTTATAAAATAACTCCTGATGTGCTACAGGCTCCTCTTGGAGACGCATTGCTGACTGCGGGGCAAAAGTCACATTGCATCATCAGCATGCTCTCTGTGAGCTGGGCTATTGCATTCACTATGTCATAGATTGGGGCAGGCCCAGAAATAAACCCTTGCACACCCAGGACTGAGCACCCTGAGACGCAGCAGCCAGGCCCTCCCATCAGCACCACTCCCTGCACCCAACCTCCGCTTCAGCACCCCTGGGAGCATGAGCCTGTGACAGGCCACTGTCAGCAAAGCCCAAGCTTGGTTCGTGGATTTATGAGTGCAAGTCAGACATTAAGATGTGACAGTGCAGCCTGACTCAGAGGGGACATTAAACGGGGGTGACTAGGAGAAATATTGCACAAAGGTAGGGCTTCAAGCAGTGTGCCTCATCGTGGGATAAAAACAGAAGCCCGTGATTAGAATATAGATATGTGTGGGTACATACATATACACACACACACGTAGGTGGCCCTAAAGTTCAGTTATAACTATTTAAATTGTAGGATAAATTTATGGCCACCCTGTGTGTGTATGTGTGTGTGTGTGTGTGTGTGTGTGTGCATGCATGTGCATGTATATCTGCATTAAATGGCTTGGCTGATGGGCCAAGGCACTGGAAAGAGAATGACCAGAGAGTTGAGGTCTGGAAGCCTTACCATATACATGCAGATCAGAATCAGTAGACAAGGAGATAGACTAATGCCTTGGCCACTCAACAATATTCAGCCTTTTATTGAACACCCCAATGTTGGCAGAGGGGCCCAGGGGTGAAGTGAGCTGCCTAGTGGGGCAGTTTGTGGGCCCAGCTCCTTACGCTCTCCTTTCCAAGTGTGTTCTAATTACTGCAACCATTACATGTCTTGCTTGCCAGAAATAGAGACTGATCCCTGGTACTGTTTCTTAAGGAGACCATCCAACAAATTGATGAAAGGATTATTAAATTATTCCTCTACTCTATGGTAAGCAGTACTTGGTGGGAGTTGGCCTATCTTATGAACATGCATTTCTGACTTTAGGGGCTTAGCCCTCTCCACCACCTGACTGGGAGTGGGCACACACTGAGCACCATACTCCCCAACTGGTCTTCTCTTGGCACACACTGAGAGCCTTACTCCCCAATTGGTCTTCCCTTGGTACACACTCAGCGCTGTACTCCACGATTGGTCTTCTCTTGGCACACACTCAGCACCATACTGCCTGATTGGTCTTCTCTTGGCACATACTCAGCACTGTACTCCCTAATTGGTCTTCTCTTGGCACACACTCAGCACTATACTGCCTGATTGGTCTTCTCTTGGTACACACTCAGCGCTGTACTCCCCAATTGGTCTTCTCTTGGCACACACTAAGCACCTTACTTCCTGATTGGTCTTCTCTTAGCAGACACTGAGTGCCTTACTTCCTGATTGGTCTTCTCTTGGCATACACTCAGCACCATACTCCTTGATTGGTCTTCTCTTGGCACACACTCAGCACCATACTCCCTGATTGGTCTTCTCTTGGCACACTCTCAGCACCTTACTTCCTGATTGCTCATCTCCCTCCAGGGGCTCACTTGTCTCCACCATCTCCAGGCTTTGAGTAATTGATCCACCATAAGATCTCACACAGCATCACCTCAGAATGAAAACCCACTTTTCAGCTAAGGAGACAGGCAGCAGGTGTGGTACTGGGGCATCCCCTGTTCTTATCACAGACTCCTGTAGAACAGATGTAGGGGCTGCTGCAGCCCTGGGATGACTGGCAGAAGGACAGGAGGTGAGCAGCAAGACAACATCCTTCACTGCTCTCTAGGGTGAAGCTCACACTTTAATCAGTGACCTCAGCACAGTGCTGAGTCTCTAAGAGGTAAATGACACGAGGCAGAAGAGGCTTCTCCCTTTATATCCCCAGTGACCTGGGAAAGCTGTGCTACCTGCCCTTGAAACTCTGGGCCTGCAGCTGGAGGTCCTCATTCCCAAAGGAAGACAATTCCTTCAGGGACACAAAGCTAGTATTTCATTGCAGAATCTTAGGCCAAAGAACCAGCAGATAAGAAGAAGAATAATTATCCTTCGAGGAGTAATAACTCCCTGAGATTTTCAGTGGGATGTGAGCATAACATCCCCCTGGGGCATGCAGGTAATGCACGGATGCTTCCGGGCTCTCCATTTCCAAACCTCAATGGTAAATGAACTAGTGCAGCCTCCAAAGTCACTATCTGAGATGAGACAGTGACCAGCACATCAGAGCCATCAGGGACAAGGGCCTGGGTCACAGCAATGAGAACAGCAGAGGTGCCACCTGAGAGGTCCATGCTGGTTGGTAGAGCTGGGTGAGAGGTCCATGCTGGTTGGTAGAGCTGGATGAGAGGTCCATGCTGGTTGGCAGAGCTGGGACAGGGCCCACAGAAGAGGTCTCCACTGGGGATGATGGTGAATGCCGTGGAACTCTGCCCTCCAAGTTTCTTCCAGGAAGAGACACTAGACTCCTGGAGAAGCTTTGTTAGAATATGAAGGAATTTCTCCAAGTGGTGCCAAAGGTATGGCCTGAATATGCCACCCACAAGCCCCTGGACAAAAGATTGGTTGCTTCAGCTACTAGAAGCATTCTTGGCCTTCATTGTTAGTGCCTGCAGGTGCTGTCTCCACTGAAAGCAAGGGCTTCTCCCCAGACCATGTTCATCACCCATCCCCAGGGAAGCTTCCTGCATTGAACAGTCAGTGGGGATCTAGAGGGACTGGCCATCTTATTCCTACTTGGCCACCTTGGAAGGGCCATTTTTCCCTGGGTCACCTTGCAAGTCATCAGGCTGCAGAACAGGTCGACATCTTCCTCCAGCCATGTCGACACGTCCTCTCCTTTCCACATGTTTAAAAGTAAACAGTAACAAACATTTTCCTCAACAACTGTTGTCTCAGAGGCTGATGCCTGGGACTTCAAATGCTGGCTTATGAAAAAATATATCTTTTTCCTAATTAGGATGATGGGCACCAAAATAAGTTAGGACCATTCAAATGAATAAAAGAAACTAGCTAGATGCCTTTCCCCTTCTACACTTGGACTATTTCAATTGGCCTTGATTCCTCTAGGGTTGTGAAAGACTTTTTTTTTTTTTTTTTTTTTACCAAAGTGATTGTTACTAAAAATCCTTGTCAATGGTGATGACATCTTCCTTTTTATCTTGCATCCTCAGTCATATAAAAGCTTCATGGTTCATTCATTTGTGTTCTGAATCATTTTTATAGAGACCAGGTAATTTTTTTTTTTGTTAAATGATAACTATGTACATTAATGCAATTCTGGGGTACAGTGTGGTGTTTTAATATTGCCAGGTCATGGAAGAAGCCCAAGTGCCCATCGATCCACAAATGGATCAATAAACTGTGGTATATGTACACCATGGAATACTATGCAGCCATAAGGAAAGATGGAGACTTTACGTCCTTCATGTTCACATGGACGGAGCTGGAAAGTTCTTCTTAGCAAAGTATCACAGGAATGGAAGAAAAAGTATCCAATGTACACAGCCCTATTATGAAATTAATTTATAGCTTTCATATGGAATCTATAACCTAATAAGAGACCAGGTAATTTTTAAGCATGAGATACAGATAGGCTAAATCACTCTTTGAAAAAGCCATTATAAAATTATATGTTCAGATTGCTACAGTAACAAATCCACCACTTTTAACTATGCTAAGAGTGGAGAGGATACATCCAGTGTAATGTTCTGCACCCACAGAAAAGTTCAGCATATGAACACATTCTGAGCTCTCTTCTGAAGAACTCTTTAAAAAGGCTGCTTTCTCATTGAAGCTGGGATTCTGGGATTCTGTTGTGCTGAGTTCAGAGCGATGTCACCAGTGATCAGATGGGCAGGGCCCAGTCCCTCAGCCCTTTAATACGTTTAAGCACTTAAACACCAATGTATCAAAGCATGGCTCTTAACTTTTGCTTTTGTTCCAAATAATACATCTACTTTGCAATATCACATATCCAGGACCTTCGATTAAAATTAAAAGTGTGTGAGTCCATTAGAGCCAAGCTTGATTTCCCGGGAGTCTCTGAGGATAAGCACGCTGATGGCCTCTGCAGAAGACACAGCCCTCATGAAGTCGACTGTGTAACCCCTGGGCTGCAGTCTGGCAACACTGTGACAAAAGTAATTATTTTCTTTATTTTTCCCAAGGGCTATATTTCTAAGTAATAAAAAAGTGAAAATAAGAATTACAGAATGCCTGTTGAGTTAAATGTGTGAAGGGGTGGGAAGCATCACGACTGAACAGTCACATAAACTCAGACCGAGATTAATTGCTCAGTTCTAGGCGGGAATGGAGAATAAAGAGAGGAGTTTTCTTTCTGTCTAAATTGCTGCTTTAAATTATAACAAACATGCCAAAACATTATGTTGTTTTAAGAGTTATGAATAATTCAGCTTGACTCACCATGATTAAAGATTTGAAATGAAAAAAGAAGTTATATTTACTAATAAGTACATTTTTATTGCAGCCAATGTTATTGTCTGAAATAAAATTGTACACCACGCACAGGCTTTATAGTCCAGGGGTTTATGAAAAAAGAGTTTGTCTGGGGATCTGGCACAAATGTGTTCTGAGTGTCGGAAGCCCTGTGGAGACAGCCAGAAGCTCACTCTTCACAAGTGGAGGGGGGGATGGCAGGACCAGAGATGTGCTGATCTCTGCCTACTTCAGAAGACACTGACCCCACAAATCAAGGGCTCTGGGGTCACCCCTGTACAGCGCTGAGCTTTATTTGCACCCTGTTGAAGACAAATCTCACAAAGACTGCCTAGAGAGTTTTATCCACTAGGACCTTGCACCCAGAAGAGAGACGTAGGGCCCAAGAGATCTCCTAGAAATTGAGTAGAAATAGAAGTGTTCTGATCCTTGGTAACTGCCACTATCTGGAAATTGAGAATAGACACTGAAGCCACAAAGACTTGCCAAGAAGGAACGGCCAGCAACAGAAGAAGAAAACCTAGTTTGTGTCTATGATTCAGATAGTTCCAGTTCACCAGAATGTCAAACAATAGAACAACAGAGAGAAAACACACTTAATCATAAAGCCCTGCACATTTGTGAGGAAAGATCTAATATCAGTGTCATTGAACTTGCCAGAGAGGAAGAAAAAAAGTAGGACTGGAAAAGCACAAGTATTTGAAACAATAATGGCTGAGAATTTTCTTTTCTTTTTTTTTGCAGTTTTTGGCTGGGGCCGGGTTCAAACCTGCCACCTCCAGTATATGGGGCCGCTGCCCTACTCTTTGAGCCACAGGTGCTGCCCCAATGGCTGAGAATTTTTCAAATTTGATAGAGACATAAATATATAACTTCAAAAAACTGGGCACATTTAAAACAGCAAAGGAATCCATGCCAACACATTGTGATTAGATTTCTGACAGCTAAAGACAAGCAAAGCATCTTTTAAAAAGCCAGAGAAAACTCCTAGCTTACCTACAGGGAAGTACAATTTAAATCTTGGTAGATTCTCTGTGCTGAGGCCAGAAGGAAGTAGTACAATAACTCTCTAATGCTGAGAGAACAAAAAAAACCCCTTAAATCCAGAATTCCATAACCAGTGAAAATATGTTTAAGGAATTAAGAGACATGAAGACACCCTCAGGTAAGGGCAAACTACGAAAATTTGTCCTGAGAAGACCTATTCAAAAGGAATAGCTAATGAGGACTCTGTGAGCAGAAAGGAATCAACAAAATAAACAACCTTAGAATGCCACGACAGAAGGAAGAATATCGTATTAAAAATGTAGGTAAATAACGAGGCTTTCCTTCTCGTCCCGAGTTTCCAAGTTATGTCTGAGAGTTTCAACATAAATTAGGGCAATGTCCAATGTGGTCTGAGTGTATGTGGAGGAAAGGCAGGAGATGGTTAGGATCATGAGTAGGCAAGTGGGGGGTTGAGAGTGAGGGGCAAACACCTCATTCAACCTCGTACAGTAACAGCATGACCTGCCTGGCATTCACTGAGCAAATGCCCGTGTAAGGAGGCACAGCTGACACCTGGAACGCTGTGCTTCTGTGTTAATGCCAGCACTTCTCTGTATTGATTACTGGAGCTTTTCGGTACATTCTGAAATCCGAGAGTGTGAAACCTGCAATGTTGTTCTCTTTTTTAAGGTTGTTTTGTCTTTTGGGGCTGCTTTGAGATTCCACATACATTTTAGGAGGTGTTTTTCTACTACTGCCAAAAGGTCGTTGAGATTTTGATGAAGATTTCATTGAATCTATAAATCACTTAGGGTAGAATTGACCTCTTAATAATTGTAAGTCTTCAAATCCAGGAAGAATGAGATCTTACTATGTGCTGTGCTTTCTTTAATTTCATTCAATAATGATTTGTAGTTTTCATTGTACAAATGTTGGATACGTTTATTTCCTGAGTATTTTATTATTTTTGATACTGTTTAAATGCAATCATATTCTTAATTTCCTACTCAGATTGCTCATTGGTAGTAGATAAAAACCGGAATGAATTTTGTGTGTAGATTTTGTATCCTGCAAGTTTGCTGAATTTTGTTAGTTCCAACTGTGTGTGCATGAGAGAGAGACAGAAAGAGACTGCGAGAGAGTGGGGGGGAGGGAGAGAGAGAGACAGAGAGAGACAGAGACGGGGGAGAGAGAGAGGGAGAGACAGAAACAGAGAGAGAGGGAGAGAGAGAGAGAGAGAAAGAGAGACAGAGAGAGAGGGAGACAGAGAGAGAGAGTCAGAGAGAGAGGGAGAGAGAAAGAGAGAGAGTGTGTGAGGTAGAGGGAGAGAGAGAGAAAGAGAGAGAGAGTGTGGCGGGGAGAGAGACAGAGACAGGGGAGAGAGAGAGGGAGAGACAGAAACAGATAGAGGGAGAGATAGAGAGAGACAGAGAGAGAGGGAGAGAGAAAGAGAGTATGTGAGGTGGGGGGAGAGAGAGAGAGGGAGAGAGAGAGAAAGAGAGAGAGTGTGGGGGGGGGGGAGGAGAGAGAGATTTCCCTGGTTCATAAAGCAGTCAAAACCTTCCATGGCCTCCAAAAGCTGTAAAATGAACATTATGCTCTTTAAATGCTGAAGTGCCATCTGGAAACAGCCTGTTTATGAAGTTAGCCAATATTATATTTAGGTTCAAATTGGTGGTATCCTAATATTTTGCTTCCCAGTATGGTTTAGGAAACACAATGGAGAGAAAAAGAGAATTTGCAGAAAACATTTTCTTCACAGCTGGATAAGAACTATTTGAGTGTTTAAAAAAAAAAAAAAAAAGTCCACAGCTGTGACGCTGTGAAACCCCTCCCCGATTTGGTAATCTTCTTCTTCTATATCTTTTCCGCGTCTGAGCGCAGCCAGTGTCAGCCGAAACAATCCCTGTCTGGATCCGTGTGCAGTCTGTGAGTTCATGTGAAAGGAAGAGATTCTCCCTTGCTTTATAATCCAGAAGCTGGAAGACAGAAGTAACATTACGAATATGGAAATGTGGCCCAGAACAACCTTCAGATCATACAAACACATTGGCCCGGTACGAGCAAGACCATCGGGCACCTGGGTGCCCCATACTCTGCTCTGAGGAACACTGGTGCATACTCTGAAGATGGAAACCATGCAGCTGCTTGGCAGGACGGGCGGAGAAAGCGTTCAGGACAGAACAAAGTAAAATGGCCGCACTTGCGGCTCAGTGGGCAGGGACCCGGCCCCATAGACCGAGGGTGGCGGGTTCAGACCAGCCTCTGTCAAACTGCAACAACAAAAAAATAGCCAGGCATTGTGGTGGGTGCCTGTAGTCCCAGCTACTTGGGAAGCTGAGGCATGAGAGTAGCCTAAGCCCAAGAGCTGGAGGTTGCTGTGAGCTGTGACACCACAACACCTCACTGAGGGCAACAGAGTGAGACTCTGTCTCCATCAAAAAAAAAAAAAAAAGAAGAAGAACGGAGGAAAACTGGAACTCTCCATATGTTTGCAGGATTCCCAACTTGGCTTTCTAAAGCTGCATATGCCAAAAACAATTTCTTAAAACAATGAAGCCATGTGGTAAGAAGAATAAGTGGCTCCCTGTCTGTTCACAACTGGCATCTAAGTCCCCCGTGAATGTGCATAACCAGGACTCCAAAGGGACATGTAGAGTTTCGTAGCAGTTCATTCTTATTCCAGGTCTCGTTTGGCCTGTTTACCTAACATTTTTTGTAGTCAAGACCCAATAAATCCGGAGATTTAGCGTTTCCTTGGTGAACTCAGGTTTGCACTCAGTTCCCTCCCAGTTCCTTCTCCACGTTTCTCCCCATGGCATGACATTGTTCTAATGTTCCGTTAAGGTAGGGAGGGAATGTCTGGAGCATGAATCGCTGCCCAACTCTGAGACACAAACACCCTTGATATCCTGATCTCCGGAGTTGGTCCTGCTGGTGTCTAGGGGGGCGTTCAGGTTGCCTCTCTATTCTCAGGTCCTTTGAAAAGGCAAGTCTCTATGCCCCCTGCTTGCTCCAACTACTAGATCCACTCCTGGGGTCCACCTGCGGGCAGCCACTCTCCTGAGCCCACTCAGTGTCCAGCTGCAGGCAGCCACTCTCCTGACCCCACTCCTGATGTCCAGCTGCAGGCAGCCACTCTCCTGACCTCATGCCTGCTCAGTCTCCACTGCTCTTCATCAGAGGCTTCCCTCCCCACTAATCATATGTGGGAAGGAGTCTTTCTACAAAACCCTCCACATTCCCAGGTTCCATGTACCAAAAAGGAATGCCCAAGTCTTTTCTACATGCACTCAGTCCCAAATTTATCTAAGCATCACATGTCCTTCTCACTTTGCCCCACAAATTGTTTCTCTCAGAAGGGCGGCAGTTCCCAGCCTCCTCTGAAATGCTTAGCAGCACCTGAGCCATAGAAAGTGAGAAACCGTGGACCCAAGACCTGGATACTGTTATTGCCACTCAAGACGCTGCTCTGAAAACCCAGGTCTTGAGTTTGTGTCACTTTCTGCATCAACTCTGAAGATGCTCCATGAGATGATGTTTTTAGAATATCTTAGCCTCAAAAACTGTACTAATGAAGAAAGTATTATGGTAACATTTTTAAAGATTCATAAATATTGTATAAGTTATTATCTCTTAAATATAGAATTAGAATTTCTCATTGATAAAGGATCCTTGATGCCTCTAGAATTATAAAGAATTCTCCTTTTTCTATTTCAGTCAACCTCTTGATCTTGGCTTAGGATAGCTTGGGAAAGTTCAGCTGTTGTGTAAAGCGTCTGAGACCTAAATGGGCCTGGAATGAGAAGTCTAAGCACATCCTTGGAGAAATAGGATATATGAAATAAGCCTTGGAGAGGAATACAGGGAAGGGGGAGGGGAGGAAGAGGAGAAGGAAGAGGCAGCAAATAAGAGAGCTGAACTCTGCTGTGAATCTGAGGTTCAAATGTTGGAAAGACCACCTTAGATACCAGAAAAACACGACTTCACCCACAAACCGGGGATAAAGTAATGCTTGCTCATTTTTTATTAATTTAAAAAGAACTTTCTTTTTTTTTTTTTTTTTATTAATTGATTTCTGTGTACATTGATGCCAACATGGGGTACATTGTGCTGTTTCATATACAATTTGAAACATCTTCATCAAGCTGGTTAACATAACTTTCATATCATTTGGTTAATC
>CAUYQV010063918.1:0-19899 GCA_963574575.1 Galagoides demidoff
TTGATATACCTAACGGCTACTGAAAATACAGTCATATTTTGGATCATTTTATGTAATTAGAATTTTATTATAAATCAACACATTGAAATTCTGATATAAAATTTCTTTTTTTTTTTTTTTTTTTTGAGACGGAGCCTCAATCTGTCCCCCTGGGTAGAGTGCCATGGCATCACAGCTCAGAGCAACCTCCAACTCCTGGGCTCAAGCGAGTCTCCTGCCTCCGCCTCCCAAGTAGCTGGGACCACAGGCACCCGCCACAATGCCCGGCCATTTTTTGGTTGCAGCCATCATTGTTGCTTGGCGGGCCCGGGCTGGGGATTCGAACCCGCCATCTTAGGTGTACGTGGCTGGCGCCTTAGCCGATTGAGCCACAGGCCCCGAGCCTAAAATTTCTATAAGGTTCACCTACGCTCAGACATGAAAAGATTGATTCCCCTTGGACTGGAAGCAAAATCAAGTGTATAAGCTTTCAGAAAATTCTAGAACCTGGCAAGTGGAAATTTACTGAACAAATTTACTGACTTGAAAGATAGGCAGCTTTCCAGGCTAACCCTGTTGTTCCACCTTACCTTCATTTATTGTACAATTAACATGTAAATGTGATATAGTTTTGAAAGGGAGCGTGTACCAAATGGCAATTAAAACCCCTAAAAATAATGTCTAGTGGATTGTAAACACACATCTCTGGTTTTAATTTAAATCTGAATGTAAGTGCATGGTTGTGTATATAAGACAGAACAAAAAATGTCAGTAGCTGCAAATACAGTTTTAAGTATTCTCAAACGACCCTTATGGTAGGAGTATGTAATACCAATGAGTTTCCCTATTAATTGTAAAATTTGATAGCAAGGCAATCTGGCAATAGATAAGAACTAGCATTTATTAAATGATATAAAATTTGATTTTATTTTAGATGTACTATTTAATTTAATTTTTATAAAACTCTTGGGTGAGGCTCAGACTGAAGAGATATCTTGTTTAAGAAAGTGACAAAGATATTTATACAATAAATTAGATAAGATAAAGACCTGGTTCTTACTCTTCTTTATATATCCTGTACCTGGTAAATTGCCTTGATTAAGAACATTTTAATGGCAAATGTTTAATGTTACAGAGATAATTAGTTTGTAACAATGATATATTTATAATGTCAAAGTTCTTGAATAGATTTTCACTCAACTTTTCTATTAATACTAATGAAAAGAGAAGAATTTACAGCACAAATTTATTATAAAAATAGTTATAACACATCACACATTTTGCCCAATATTTTCCATGACTGCAGTCCTTACATTTTAAGGGGCTTTTGGAATATTTTTCATGTAATTTATGAAAGTGTATTTATTTTAGCCATAATGTAAACTTCAGGTAGTTAATAGATAAATTATATATATATATATATATATATATATATATATATATATTGTTTCCTTACCATTAAATAAGATCTATATTTAAAAACAAGCTTGGATCTCATGGAGACAGAGTAAAATGATGGTTTCCAGACTTTGGGAAGGGTGAGGGTGGTGGTGGTAGTGGGGGGGATAAAGTAGGATGGTTAAAGGTTGTAAATATATAGTTAGATAGATAGAATGACCAATATTTGATAACACAACAAAGTGACTATAACCAACAATAAGTCAATAATTCAGGGATATACTTAAAATAGCTAAACAAATGGAATTGAAATGTTTCTAACACTGACAAATATTAAATGCCTGAGGTGATGGATGTCCCCATTTCCCTGTTTGGATTAATTCATGTTGTATCCATTTATTACAACATCACATGTGCCCTATAAAGATATATAACTATTATGTATTCATAATAATTACAAATAAATAATTTTTAAAGGAATGTAAAATTTATATATTAAGATAAAAGAGTCATTACATCTTTTTATTGGTGCTTGGAATATTTAGCTGTAGCTTTTTTTTTTTTACAATTCATCATTGTTAATTTAAGCTCTCTTCATCTCCATTAGCAACTACTATAGCAACAAGATGTGTATGTAGGAGCCCCAACTAGGAAAAAAAAAGTGTTGCTTACCACATCAAAATGGAAATGGTATGCTTCCATTTCACCAGTAAATTTCCTGGCTCACTGTTAAAAATACTAGTGCAAAATACACTTGCACACATCAAAGAGAATTAATGATTCCATAGCTCATGGCTTATAAGAACAGCCCTTTAGCAAGTATTTTACAACAGAGTAACTTTCAGTTAAAAATGTTGATTCGGACCCACTTATCTATCTAGTTAAAATTTTAGCAGATAACCAGGAGCATCTGCTTGTCTGAACACTGCTATCATCACCGCCCATTGCTATTTCTCTGTTCCCATTATTATGCAAGTCTAGCAACTGAGTGTTCCAATCCTCACCAAAGGCTAATAAAATGTAAGGTATTTCACTGACTGAAACAATAGTGTAAAATTTAATTCACTAGGCTGTAGAACATGACCAGCTTGGGTTTGGAACTTGACTATGGTTTTGCTATCTTTGTAACTTAGGGTAAATTATGTATCCTTAAGTCTGAGTTTGCATGTGCCTCATCATAATTTCTAAGCAATTAAATAAAAATGAAGAAACAGAACGTTGTGTGGCACAAGGAATGATTCAATACAGGGACGTTATCTATCCATTCATTTATCTATCTAATTATTTACTTTTTTTTTTTCTTTTTACAAGTTATAAAACATGTCCTAGGAAATTTGCCCAAATTTTTGAATTTCAGCATTCTCGTAACTTTCTTTTTGGGCTTCATTAGTTCAATTTCATTGTCCATCCTTTTAATTACTTTTTCCCACTTCATTAAATATATCTGCTCTAATGTTCTGTCCAAAACTCAACATCTGTTAAGCCCGAACTGAATTATATGTGCCTCCATGAAGACGAATGAGACTTAGAAAAAACTTACTATTATGAGAAAAGTAAACCACAGAACAAAATGAAGCAAAACAAAACCTCACTGACTAACCACTATGTCAATTTGCCTCATGTGAACAATCTGTGACCACAGATATACAACATATCTGACAAACACAGAGTAATATATACACTAGAAACATATTTAAGGGAAAGTCAGATAGTAGCTATTATATGCATTTTAAAATATGCATATTTAAGTAATTAAATGTCAACATAGCATTTTCAGAGAGAAATCTGTTGTCTACACAAAGAATTAAATGACAATTAAAGTAAAAACATAACAAATTAATATAACAATGGATTTCTTAAATGTTATATTAGTCACGATGAAGAGAAAATTATTATATTCAAAGAGGATTCAGAGAGAAAGACCTCAACAGAAACATGAAGAGAAACTTTAAAAAAAGAAGAAAGGTCAAACATACTTGTGAAGGGAGTTACAAAAGAAAACAAATGAATACAATGGAGGAGTGGTGCCTGTGGCTCAAAGGAGTGGAGCTCTGGCCCCATATGCCGGAGGTGGCGGGTTCAAACCCAGCCCCCACCAAAAAACTGCAGAAAAAAAAAAGAAAAGAATGGAGCAGAAAAATATTTGAAGAAAGAATATTTGATATTTGAGACTCATTGAATGTGAAAAACACATTAAGCCCAGAAACAGTTTAACTGCCAAGAAAATAAATCATACCATGTCATTGTATTGTTAAATATGACCTAATGATAAACACATATATAATTGTATTTAAAAGTTATCAAAGCTATCAGTGCTTAGAAATAAGTTAAATGAACAAATGTACAAGGCTTCTATGCAAAAACAATCATTATTGAAAAATATTAAAGACATAAATAAACAGAAGAATGTGTTATAAGTTGAATGACCTAATTTTGTAAAGAATGTATTTTGCAACAATTTGTTTTAAATTCAACATGATGCTAAGAAAAGCTCAGCATGATTTTTGGAAACATTGAATACTCACAGAAATGAAAAGAATGGCAAATGGCAAAGACTGTCTTAAGTAAGAATAAAACTAGATTACCATTCTATACCAAAATTTATTGTTAAGCTGTAGTCATTAAGAGTTTATAATAATATTAAAAATATTTTAAAAATTAGGATCATGTACTGACAATAAGACCCAGCCATGTGTATTCTTTTGATTTCTGTAAAGATGGCGCCATAGAACCCTGTGGAAAGAATGACCTTTTAAAATAGAGTACTGGCTTAGTTGTCTACCTGAGACACAGGGTAGCATGCAGAATGTTTGTTAAGGGATGTGTGTGGGGTCAACATGTATGGCAGGGAAGGACATCAATCAGAAATGGACAGAAGGAATAATCAAATTGTGATACAGGACCTACAACAATCTTGATTGACTGTCTGGTCCCACTGTAGCTAGAGTGGCATGATTGAGTGGTCCTCCATTGGGCCAAGGTGACCTTCATGATCCTTCTTGGATCAGGCTATGAATATGAGCTGCCCTTTGAAAAGGGATAATGGGATAATTGGGGGTGAGGTGGCGCTCTGCAATTGAGCTAATATCTGAGGGGATTAATAGCTGAAGAACTTCTGCAGATAATACTTTTAGCAGGTGTGGCAGTTCTTGAAGGCAGACAGGAAGGAGAATCTGACTGTCTACCTTCCTCTAAGGTTTTATTATATGATTTAACACTTTCTGTCATTTATACATTGACTGACTCAATGATTGATAAATTTCATGAGGGCAAGGAATTTATATTTCAATTATTCCTTCTCTAGTTCAAAAATTAGCATTCCAAAAATATTTTTAAATTAATAAATGAGGAGGGAAAATTAATTAGGGGCCAAACTATGAGGTATATTGTAAATATTGTTAAAAATGTCTCAGTATCTGGTTAATTCTGACCTTTTGGATGTCAGGCTGACTTAGATTTAATCTCTGGATCTAGTATATATTAGCTAATTGGGCTCGGGCTCATAAATTAATCTTTTTAGTGAAAATACTTGTTCCAGTATACAGATTGAGATTTAAAAAGCTATGCTTTAAAAATCACCCAGACAATAGTTATAATTAATATGGCCAAATAAATGTCACAATTAATATTAAAGAAACATAATTTTACGTTACTATTATCACCTAACTGGTCACATTTAATCTAGAAATCCTAAGTAATTGAAAGAAGTAATAGATTTTTAATTATTTGAAGTGGAAATTTTTCAAATTTATATCTCATTTAAGAACATTGGGTCTGGGATGAAGCACCTTGATGTCTTCTCTGTCATGAAAATTCATCAGTTTGTTCCTCTTTGGCCAACTCTAAATCTCTAAGAGCCTCAGCCAGAAATGGCATCCATTACTCTCCAGCTTCTTTTCTGAAATTTGAAAACTATTCTATTCATTTGTTTTTTTTGTCGTAGTTGTCATTGTTTAACAGGCTCAGCTGGGTTCCAACCCACCAGCCCAGGTGTATGTGTCTGGCGCCCTAACCACTGAGCATAGGCGCCAGGCCCAGAAACTTGAAAACTTAAAAGAAGTTGTGTTTTCTTTTCTTTCCTTGGTCCAAAGCATCAGAGGGAGGAAAACACTTTCAACACTTTGCTTTGAGATACTTCTGACACATACATTGTTGATGAATATATTACGAAAAGTTTCAAAAATATTTCCAAACACAATGACTGAAATTCTACGTGATGTCCCTTTCTAGCACCTTTGTAAGGAATGTCAAATCAGATATTTTAAATCTTCTCTTCTGCCCTCAAACACCACTCCTACTTCCGTTACTCTTGTAAGCGGGTCGTTTATCTGCTTCTATTGTATTTTTATAAATGTCTTTTCTTATATGTTCAAAATAGAACCTGGACATGACAAAACGTGGGAATCCATCATTAAATTTCTATTTCCCTTGAAGTGACTTTTCTTTTTGAAGTTTCAAATGACTATGTCTATCTTGACCTTAAGGAACCAGAGCTTCCAGTGAGGTTTTAGAGAAGAGCAGTTGCACCTTCATGCAGAATTAGTACATGATCAGTATGATTTTTTCAGTTGATTTATATAATTCAAAAGAGATACCTCTTTCAAAAGTTATTTGAAAGGGATAAAAACATGCCAAGCCAGTGGCACTTCAGAAATCCTTCCAATATTTTCATTCATGTAGGGCTTAAATTATTAAGAGTATTTGCATGTCAAAAAGTCATTATCAAAAGATCATATAAGTTAATCAAGATTCTATAGAATAAGTAAATTATAAAGTTCAGGACAGTAATTGCATGCACTATTCCACCATAAGGGAACTTTAAGTGAAGGACTTTGAGAACATGGTGGTACATTCATCAGTTTTTAGAGAGGAATGGAAAAGATTTAGTGAGAGGAGTCTATAAGCCCCAGTGCCACTTGATGGCCATCCCCCATTTATAAGAGCAGAAATCAAAAGAATATTTTTATTGTACCTTTACACCAAAAGTCACTTTCTATATTCCAAAACTGTGGTATCCTAAGTGTTCCCTTATAGGTCTGCTTAGATCAAAATAAGACTGGTCATATAGCATTGTGATTCATTAGCATCACTCTCATGAATTTGTTTTAGAAGAGCCCACTAAACAAAGAGAAATATGTTTTTAGTGCATAGACCAAATCATATATCAAATCTATAAAGAAGAAGGCTATATTTTAAATTGCAAAAAAATCACAAGCCATATCAGGAGGTAACCTGTACCTAACCTTTCTTTATATTTTTGATTCATTATTTGATTTCCTCAACTTTTTAAGTGTCAATATTAACAACACTTTTAATTTTAAGAACACACAAAAAAGAAAAACTCTTTATACACCAACATGATGGCAATTTTATATCTTATAAAAATGGCATTCATAGGAAATATGGAGAAATGCTGGTGGTAAAATTTTGAAAGGAAAACTAAAGTGTACAAAATAATGTACTATTTGTACTAAGAGTCCATCAATAGTGTATACTGTATGTGGACTCAAAACAGACTTTGGAATATGACAAGTGGAATCTAAATAACATTTAGTTACTTATCAACTGCATGATAGGGGCACGGAGCCTTATCCTTAGTAATCCTGTGTTTCCCCATTTGTGAACCAGAAATATCAATTTCACTTATTCTATTTCATAGGAACAATTCTTTTGCCAACTGTGATTTCCTCAGATTTTACAGTGGGTAGTTGATAACCCTAAATACTGAGTTGAAATATTACATAGTCAACATGGTAAACCCTGTATGCAAGAAAGAGAATTTCCATTAGTTGGCAATTCAGCCAATCCTTTGGAAAGTTTCAGGAACTCTACATAGATGATTGGTAACACAGAGGTCAAGGCTTTATGTATGATATAGGTTAGAATTTCCTAAATTTATCTACTAAAGTGAAGATTTCTACAACTGCCATACCGATTGTAGTTTTATGAGCTCACGCATCTAAGCTTTGTGATTCAGCTATTTACCAGCCATATATGCTGAATGTTTCTTCAATCTTGAGTATTTGATGATATTAAAATAAAATAGCCAGGCATTCATAGATGGCTTTAGAAAAAGGGTAACCTAAATTTTGCTAAGTCAAAATTTCTCATTTTATAACTATATCACTAGATCCTTGCAAACAGAAGTTGTATTTCCTCATCAAGAGACATAGTCACACCTAGAAATATAGAACAAGGGGGAGGCACCTGTGGCTCAAGGGAATAGGGCGCTGGCCCCATATGCTGGAGGTGGTGGGTTCAAACCCAGCCCTGCCCCCCCTAAAAAAAAACTGCAAAAAAAAAAAACTGAACAAGAATTCATACAAGGTCCTGTACAAATTAAATGTTATCATCTCCCACTCATACTTACTGTTTATTACTTATTGCTATCCCAAATAATTTTCTTTGGAAAAAAAAGAAAAACTAGGAAATGTTCATGATATATTTAAATATGAATTTGTTACTGAAAGCTAAACAAGAGTTATTCTGTCCTTGAATAATGATGATCACATTACAACTGCAATGATGATATTGATGACCACAGTAAAGGCAAAGGTAATTCAAGTTTATCGTAATAATTTAAAAAATATTGAAGGTTACATAATGAAAAATAAAAATCTCATCCTCAACCCTAATGACAACTTGTCACCAAAAATCAATTTTCTGTATTTCTTTTTTTCCATAGTATATCTTGGCTATCACAAACAGATCTGCTTTATTCTACATCATAGATATATTATAATTTATCCAATCATTATTTTATTCACTTTATCCATGTGAGTTATAGTTCTTAGCTTCTGCAGACAACAGAACAATAAATATACTTTTATAAACCTGTCCAGCATATTTGTTGGCTAAATTTTTAAGAATGGTGTGTCTCTGTCTTAGCTAAATCTGAGGGGAAAAAAAATCTGTGACACATATGTAAAAAAAATCAATTCTTTAAATGGGAGGGAGCTTTCATGAAGAAAAAAGAAAAGTAAAATGTCAAACTGAAAAATCGTAAATTGGCATGAATAAATTCACCAAAAAAAGTTGAAATAAATGGCTAAACATATGTGTAAAAACACCTAAACTTTTTATCCTGAGATAAGTGAAAATTTAAAGAAAAGGTGTGTATGTATTTTAACATAAGAGATTCTGAAAGACAAATTATTTGTTACCATCCAGAAGTGGTTATGGGCCCACAGAAGCTCTGTTCCCTGTCTTATGTTGGAGGGCATGAACTGTATGCAGCCTCTTCAGAAAATGATAGCGTAATACCTATACGTAATTGCAATTATGATAATTAATATTAAAACTTGCTAGAACTTAAAAAATGTTCTTTGGAAGATAAAAAAACATTTTCAAAAAGTTTCTGGACTATGAAACACATGTCATAAGTATGTAAGTTGGGCTGTGAGGGGGCTGCTGATTTATGTATGAGTGCCACATAAGTTCATTTCAATCACATTTAGTTTATTCACTTGGTTTCATTCTGAAGGAATGAATTCATTCTGAGCATTTTGTCTGTGGCTGAGAAAATTGAACTCTAACAGATTGCAGTCCCAGAAGAAATTGCCTTGTGTTAGAGCTGCGAGTAATTGCCAAACTCCCACGTGCCTCAGGGGAGAAAGCATGTCCTTGATTAGAAAAACATGCAAGGAAAGAGCGGCAGTAAGCTCATAGCTAATGGGCAGGATAGCATTCTCTGTTAAGTGCTTTAGAGCAACAAGGCACATTCTTCTCCATTTTTACTAACGAGAGGATTAATTTATATTCCAAAAGAAATGTTAAAATTCTAATCATTCTTCATCATTAAGTACAGAGTCTATATCTGCTCATTTCCATACAGAAGGGCAGTTTAATTCAAATGAGGTAGATAAATAAATAAATCCAGGGGACTTATGTGAATCCGTTTAATATATGTAACTCTAAATTACATACTTCTAACACTGCCACAAATTAAATAGGATATTTTACTGTCCAATTACGAGGGATCCGATAGTCAGGAAATCAATACACAGCAGCAAAACAAGGCCAGGACTGTTTCTCGTGTACAGAGAGTATCGGGTCTACGTCTTTCCAAGAGGAAAAAAATGCATTTTTAATTTATTCATTCCATTTCTGATTAGGCTATCGACTCAGGTCGTCAGAGCTTATATATTGGTCCTAAGTCACTTAATATATTGACCTCTCAGAGGTATTTTAGAACATGCTTGGATGTGTGCGAGTGTGTGTTCACAGTTGATCCCTGAACCGCACACAGTTTAGGGGTGCTGACTCTCTGTGTTGTTGAAAATCCACATACAACTTTTGACTCTCCAAGAACATAGTTATTAATAGTGTATTTTTGACTGGAAGCCTTGCTGATGATATAAACAGTAAAATGGATTAACACATCTTTTGCATGTTGTGTATTACTGACTGGATTCTTAGAATAAAGGAAGCTAGAGCAAAGGAAATGTTATAAAGAAAATAACAAAGAAGAGAAAATAGATTTACTATTCATTAAAGGAAGATGGATCATCATATAATTCTTCATTTTCAACCTCTTCATTTTGAGGATAAGGAGGAGGAGAGAGAGGTGGGTTTGGTTTTGCCATCTCAGGGGTGGCGCGGGCAGAAGAGGCAGAGATGGTGGAAGGGTAAGTAGGAGAGACAGGCACACACAATGTCACCTTTACTGAAAATAATCTGCATGGAATTGGACCATGCAGTTCAAGCTTACGTTGTTCAAGGGTGAACTATAAAATATAAATACAGAGTGAGCCAAAACAAAAATGTATACACCTTTTAAGAAAGGAAAAACTCTATAAAATTTGTAATACTAAAGGCTCATTCAACTCCTGCAATTACGAGAGGTGCTCAGTGCGACCTATATTTATCTTTTGTTATTGGTATATATGGAGTATAACAAATGTTTATTTGTTTGTTTTTAAATTTTAGGTTAATTTGGAGGTACTATAACTAGGTTGCAATGTTTGCATTTGTTAGATAGAGTCCCTGTTGTAGTTGTGTCCCTCCCTAGGAGATGAGCCACATATCCCCACACTGTGCCTATTAAATGAGAGCACACCAACATCCCTGCCTCTTCCCCTCTCCCTATTCCCCCTCCCCCCATCTGGGATTGACCTGAGTAATTCTCTATGTGAGTGTGTATTAGATCATCTATTGGCTTCATAGTAGAACGGAGTACCTGAGATACTTGCTTCCCCATTGTTCTGATACTTTACTAAGAAAAATGTGCTTCAACTTCATCCAGGTTAATACAAAGATGTAAGGTCTCTACCTTTTTTATGGCTGCATAGTATTTCATGACTTACATATGCAACATTTCATTAATCTAGTCCTGAGTTAATGGGCATTTGATGATTGTAAATTGAGCTGCGATAAATAATCTAGTATAAATGTCCTTATGATAATATGATTTATTTTATTCTGGGTAGGTGCCCAGAAATAGGATTATGGGATCAAATGGAAGGCCTATTTTGAGTTCACTGAAGAGTTTCCATATTTCTTTTTTATTTATTTGTTTATTTATTTGCAGATTTTGGCCAGGGCCAGGCTTGAACCCACCACTGCCGGTATATGGGGACTGTGCCCTACTCCTTTGAGCCACAGGCACCGCCCGAGTTTCCATACTTCTTTCCAAAAAGGCTGTGTTAGTTTGCATTCTCACCAACAGGGTAACATTATTCCCTTCTCTCCATCATCTGCAGCTTAGGGACTTTGTGATGTGGGCTATTCACACTGGGGTTAGGTGACATCTCAGGGTGGTTTTGATTTGCATTTCTCTGATGATTAGGGACAATGAGTAGTTTTTGAAGTATAACAAATTTTATACAGTTTTTCCCCCTTTCCTAAAGTGCCCACACATCTTTTGCCACCCTCACAGAGGGTGTAATACTTCAGTCCCATTTGACCTCTGCAATTACAGGAGATATGAGATACATTATACAAAATAAAAATGTTCCTGGAATATACAGTAATACAATTTAATAATGTTTTTCCTTTCTTAAAATGTGTATAAACTCTTGTGGCCCCCTCTGTGTGTATGTACGTGTGTGGTGTGTGTCTGCATGTGTATATAAGCTCTATTGTTTCATGGTTTTCAATAAAGGAAAGGCCTGTGGTTGTATTTCCATGTATTCTGTCCATTTTGAGGATTATGCACAGATTAAGAATTTGGAAATACAAAAGCAATACGTTCAGCTAAGGATTAAGGAAACCCAAGTCTCTCTATTATAGTCATATCCTCATCTCATTGTGCTCCATTTTGTTACACTTTACAGATACTGAGTTTTAAAAATATTAAATATCTGTGGCAATCTTCCCTCAAACAAGTCTTTTGGTGCCATTTTTTCCCACAGCATGCACTTACTTTCTGTCTCTGTGTCACATTTTGATAATTCTAGGAATATTTCCAACTTTTTCATTATATCTATTTTGATGATGGTGATCAGTGATATTTACGTTACCACTATACTTTTATTGGAGTGCCACCACAATCTCTACCCATGTAAGATGGTGAACAATATAAAAATGTGGTGTGTCCTTTGACTGACTGTTCTCATAACTGTCCCTCTCTGCCATCCTCCCCATTCCCTGAGACACAAAAGTACAGAAAGCACTCCAATTTATAACCCTACAATGGCCTGTAAGTGTTCAGGTGAAAGAGTCTCATGTCTCTTTCTGTAAGTCAGGAGCTAGAAATGATTAGGAAGAAGACATGTCAAAGATTGAGGTAGGCTAAAAGCTAGGCCTCTCGTGGCAAACATTTAGCCAATAAGTACTTGCAAAGGAAAATGTAACTATTGAAAGAAATAAAAAGTGCTATGACAGTGAACACACACATGATAAGAAAAGGAAACCATTTCATTGCTCAGAGGGAGTATGTTTTAATGTTCTGGTTTGGAGGTGCAATCATACATTTTAAGGAAAGAAGCTCCCTCCATACCATAAAAGTCTAAGCTACAGCAATGAACCTGATGCAGAAAATGCAGCAAGTGACCCAGAGGATCTAGAACATTGATGAAGAGAGCTACACTGAACAACAGGTTTTTAAGATAAATGCAACAGCCTTATATTAGAAGATGTCATCTAAACGATCATTTACCACTTCAAACACTCAGGGCACTTAAAAATATGCTGAATATTTTCTGCCTGTGCTCAACAAGTGAAACAATAAAATCTGGATGATGGCACTTCTGTATATAGCATGGTTTACTAAATTCTCTAAGCCCACTGTTGAGAACGACTGCTCAGGAAAAAGATAAAAGAGCTCCGATGGAAAAGAGATTAATGTTTTTATGTCTGCTTCCACAACCCCCATTCTGTAGCCCATGGACTGAGGAATAAATTTGATTTTCAAGTCTTACAATTTAAGGAATATATTTTGTAAGCCTGTTGCAGCTGGGGATTCTACTGATTGATCTGAGCAAAGAAAATTGAGGCCTCCTGGAAAGGATTCACCACTGTAAATGTCATTAGGCATTGAGATTCATGGAAGAAGGTAGAAATAACAACATTAACAGGAGTTTGGAAAAAATGTTGGTTCTGACTCTCCTGAGTAACACTGAGGGTCTCAAAACTTCAGGAAAGACCGCAGCTGTGGTGGAAATGGCATGAGGTCTAGAATCAGGAGTAGAGTCCAGAGATGGGATCGAATTGGTGCATATTCAAGATCAAGCTTGAATGGATAAAGAGTTCCTTTTATGAATAAAGAAAGCATTTCTTGGGATAGAATCTACTCTCAGTGAGGAAACTTTCAACACTTGATATCACCACAACAGCATTTAGAAGATCACAGAGACTTAAGGGATAAAGCAGCTTCAGGGTTCGAGAAGATTGACTCCCATTTTGAAAAATGTTATTGGTCAGCCCTTTGGGTGCTCAAGGCTAGGGAGTGGTAGCCTCTGTATATCTTGTTACGTAAACCATACAGTGGTAGCCTCTGTATATCTTCTATTATGTAAAACAAACTTTACCTCCCACCATGACACAAAGTGGGAAGACAGAATACTATTAAATAGGAGTTCTGCATGATGGAAAACAAAACAAATATAATTCACTATAATTAACTTGCAAGTTTTTCTATAATTTTTTTCAGTTAATCTATTGATCAAAACAAAGTAAATGTTTTATTAAACTGTCTGCAGTCATCACATTGATACACATTTATAGAAGAATATAGAAGTGAGAAGAAAGAAAATTAAGCTCATAAAGTACCTAATATTTGTAATGGGAACTTAAGCTATTATCTTCTGGCATAACAATCACTTTATAAGGCAGAGTTTATTATCCAACATTTGTTGACAGTAAACTTAATTATAAATATGTAGTGAAATTAATTTTCTTGCCCAGAGTCACTGATGGAACAGTTTTAAACCCAGCAAGACTGTATAAAATACAACACATGATTTATTACTTCTAAACACACCTATAATAATAACCAAGTCATTATAGTGAATATTATTTATATTTTGTCATCTTCCTTCATAGAAAGCAGGCCTTTGTTTAGTTAAATGGCCATATTTTTGTCTCACTTTCTCACAGTAGAAACAGAATTAATATTTACATCCCCTCTTAGAAAAAGGTGCACGTATGTTGTCCAGGTCTCTCCAGATTCAAATAAGGGAGACAAATTTACTTCTGAGAGTTGTCCAGGGAAGGTAAGTGTTGCCTTTTATAGAATAGTCTTGGTATTTTTAATGCTATGTTTTTGTCAGCACAGAATTCAAAAACTGACACTTTGATCTTTCAATATTTTGCATATTACCTAATTATTTATCCACCATTCTGCACATCATCTCTTTCTCTACCTACCCATTTAACTAAACTGCTTAAACTAAATACAATGGATTATATTTTTTTCCACTAAATATCTGAGAAGGCGAGGGAAAACACATAATTAAGTGCTAAACTTTAAGATACAAACTATTAAGAGTCACCAAACTATTAGAAATTTCAAAGAAAGTGAGAAGTTAGGAATGGCTTCCTAGTAAAATTGAAAATCAACTGGACCTCTAAAAGATGGACGGCATTTAGGATGGATTTAGGAGAAGGAAAGGTATTCCAGCTAAAGAAAATATTACAAAAGACAAAAATGTACAATTTTTGTGGCCTGCCAGTGGATGAACAAATGTGCCTGTATAAAAATCACAAAGATCTGAGTGATCATCTAATTTAAGCTTCATCTAGAACAGCAGTTCTCAACCTGTGGGTTGAGACCCCTTTGTAACAATGAAAATACATCCTGGATATCAGATATTTACATTACGATTTGTAAGACTAGCAAAATTGCAGTTATGAAGTAGCAACAAAAATAATTTTATGGTTAGGGGTCACCACAATATGAGGAACTGTACTAAAGGTTTGCGGCATTAGGAAGGTTGAGAACCACTGATCTAGAACTAAGCTTTGTAGATGAAGGATAACCTAATTTTGGATACTCTTGAAAAACATCATTTGGAATTTATGATTAAGAAGTAAGAAGTTACTATAGAGAGACTGGCAGACTGTAAGAGAAGATGCAACGTAGTGAAAAAATAAATATTGGGAGTCAGGAGATATTGGCCCTATACTGATTGTTACGGGGAGCACTGGACCAGTTGCTTGACATCTGTGAGCTACTACATCCTCACCCAAGAAGAGAAGATCTTACCTTACACAATCTCTAGAATTCCTTTTATGTATGTGCTCTGATGAACTTTCTCCTAAAGGAATATTAGTAGGACAGGATAATTCGATATGAGGAGAAGCAAGAACCATTGAATCCATCCTGTGTTTGCTGTTAATAATCCTCTCACAAGGACCATAAGACAAGCCTTCACTCCCACCAAGACCCCAAATGGGAGAATACTATTAGGAAGGGGTTTTGATGGTACAAAGCAAAACAATATAGATTTGCTATAAGGATCCTAGACAAGGCTAAATACAGAGGAATTATAAGTTAACAGAAAGGGAAACCTACAGATTTTTTTTTTTTTGTCTTTCTGGGTAGAGAAGAGTGATATCATTGAAAGACAGATCATTTGAAGGAGAGTATCGATTTGCTCCAAGAGAGTAAGATTTAACATAGGAATATTAAGTTGGAGACCTTGTAGGGCTATTTTCAAAAAAATGCCCAGCACATTGCAAGAAATAAAAAGCTTTCATTAGTGTATGTTAGCTTTTAAAGCAGGAAATGTTCATTTGTAATAATTCCTATAATAGCGGGAGAAGTAAAGCAAACCTCATTATAATCTCTTGTATCAAGAAATGGCACCTTTATTTCCTGAAGCATGAAGTACGCTGGTATTTGCTAATGTTACAGGAGAAGGGAATAACATTAGATCACATTGTACTTTTCATGTTTGTCATTTTACTGAAATGTTTTTCCTTATTTATTTTATATTTATAGCATTTGTTCATATTAGTAACAAAAATATGACAATCAGGTAACAGTTTTTACCCAGAAGTAGAGGTATTAGACAGAAATCTTGATGTTTATAAACCTCAAACAAGAAGATATAGAATATTTATGATATGTTTGAAGATTTTTAGAAGTATTCATAATGAGTTCCGAATCCCTAAAGAGATCTTTAGAGTTTTATAGATCTACTTATAATTGCCCTCAAAATATGGTTGCCTTTTTCTCAGATCTACAGGGGAGGAAATTTTATAAAACAGTTTTATTTATTAATGTGAATATTCTTGGTTGACATAAGGCTCTTTTATACACCACAAAAGCCCTAGTTCTAGAAGTGGAGTCCAATTATTTTTTTCCCGATTCAAGTGCCAACCAAGACTTATTAATCACTGACATTGATAAAACTCTCTTTCAAAGAGAGATGATTATGATATAATTATCTTTTTATTTTGGAATAAGCATTACTAATTCCTACTTAATTCCCAAGAAAGCATAAGAATGACTGATATTAAAAACATTTCAACTTCTCTAATCATTGAAATATAGTAGAGTAGGTTAAACATGAGCTGTCTTTTTTCATTACTGAAGTGGACATGCCTCTCCTTTTCCTCAGAGGTGGATAGTAGGATATTACATAATCTTTCTAGAAAAAAACTTAAAAAAAAAAAGTTACTCTTAAGGTTCTCTTTTGTTCCACTTCCAGGGATATTACCTTACATCAGATTCCTTAATACATGAACTGTCCTAAGTGTACTTCTGACTTAAATCAGAAATCATTCTTGAGAAGATATTTGGGTGCAAATAATTTATTGACTTTCAAGGCTGGAAGTGAAGCTGGATTGGGAAGTAGGAAGAGCCAGAAAAGTGGATACATGCAGCTGAAGTCAAGTTTATCACGGACTTTTCCTAGAGTTCCATGCCCCGACCCCCGCCCCTTGCCAGAAAAGGGGGCTGAAGTAGGCTGAACTTGAACATTAGCAGAGAAAACTCAAAGTTACTGGGAGTTGGCTACATAGGCCCAATAACAAGGACTTGGTCAGTGTGGTGAAGTGGATATACCACATCAATTTGGAAAAAACCACAAAAATGACCTCACATTTTGTCCATAGATGGTCACTGCACTGTTACTGTCTGAGAAAATGGTTCTCCATTCTTATTGCTTTTCTTTTCATTAGTACAGTTCTTGTGTTGGCAGTAGAAGATTCCCAGCAATCTGATTGAAAGGCTAGAAAAAAGAATAGGGAAACTAGATAGAGTCCCACTTCACCAATTTAATTCTTTAAATTGATATTTTCATTTTTTTACTTTCTATTTTTTTGAGAAAGAGTCTCACTCTGTCCCTGAATAGAGTACTATGGAATCACAGCTCACAGCAACCTCAAACTCCTCAGGTCAAGTGATCCTCCTCCCTGGCCCTGCTGAGCAGCTGGGACAACATGTGTACGCCACTAAGCCTGGCTAGCTTTTCTATTTTTGATAGAGATGGGGGTCTTGCTCTTGTGCAGGCTGCTCATGAACTCCTGAGCTCAAGAAATTCACCTATCTCTGCCTCTCAGAGTGTTAGGATTATAGGCAAGAGCCTCCACACCCAACCTAAACTGGTATTTTTTACATTAACATTGCTAACGTGTTAAATTACACAACCCCAGAGTTCGAAATTTTCATATTTTTATTATTCTGTGCCAGGGAGCAACACACAGTTTAAATGCCCCACTGCAGAGAAAAACAGTGAAGCCCCTTGTTGAAAGTTATGAAGAATTTTAAGACAAGAACATGACAGCTATAAACCACGCACCCTTCCGATTGTGGGGCCTCTTCACCTGTATGGCTAATATTCCCAGGGAGCCTACCTGTCCCACAAACAGATGTTTCAGTTTTCATTGGAGAACCTTTCAATTCTGATACATTGTTATATACTGAAGATTATGTCTCATGTTACGTAAATAACTATTTATAAGATAATACCCTTTAGATTACAAGTTTGTGCCTATTTCCTATTTTATCTGTTTATAAAATGAAAAAAAAATCCATTTAGGATTGTCATAAGAGAAAAATTTACAGAAAATGAGATGATTTAAAAATGTATTCCATATTAAAAAATGTAAAACTTTAAATATTCCTGAAAAGTATAAATATTATAGATATGTTTATTTTTTGTAAATATAATGCAATATTCTAATTCAAAAAATAAAAGAATGGAATACGTTTAACAGTTCTTGACCTATGGAGAACACAATCCATTCCTGCAGATAGTTTGTGTAAGTCAAAAGCAGAAACTCTTAAAACCTAAGCGAATTAAATCCTCTGGGCTCTGTATTATCAGCACAGGGGTGTCTGAAATCTCTTGAGTAAGATCCACTTGATGAATCTTTGTGCCATCTGATGTCACTCTGACTCATGACACAACTATATTGTTTTTGAACACTGACATTTTCTTTGAGCATGAATCATTAAAATAGTTTCTTTTTTTTTAAATAGTCAACTTTGAGCCACAGGAGAAACAAAACTAATAGTAAAGGAAATGTGAATGGAGTCGCTGAGGTGCTTATAGTCTATTCTGCTGTTAGGAAAAAAAGCCCCACTGAAAGGCAACCTCCAGCTGTAGACAATTGTCTCTCCTCTCTTTCCCTTCCATAACAAATCCTATATATTTTTGCAACCCAATACCTATTGATCTACTAACATTAAGCCAAGAAACAAAATGCCACCCTCTCCCCCACTGAGACTAATAATGAGCATTGATAAAACTGTTTCATGGACAGAGGATTCTGTTAAAAGGTTAGCAGTGAAACACTTTGTGTTTGCCAACTATTTCTTCGAAAAATCTCTCCTTCCATTTAATTACTGTGAAATTATTCTTCTCATATACCTATGCCTAAAATATACAAACATGTACAGGTAATTTTTTTTAATTGTTGGGGATACATCAAGGGTACACAGACCCAGGTTACATCGGTTGCTTTTATTAGAGAAGGACCCTCTTAGGATTGGGTCCCACCCCCAATGATTTTTATACTATTATGTTCAGTTGTTCTGCTTAACTTAAAAGTAACAGTGTTACTGCTAAGTAGTGTCTTCTTATGTACAACAGATGGTTAAAATAAATTTTTTTAAGAGTAGATTTGATATAAAGGGAGCTATGAGACTGTATAACTCCCTCTGTGAATATCGTTGATTTTGATGAATTGGCTCTTATTTTTTTTCTCCCAAATGACAATATGTTCAAACAGCTGTTGAACATTCAATCAACAAGTATTAGGGTGACCCTACTTTCTGAAGCTATATCATCTCATTCTGAAAATCCTCATTCATCTTTGTGGGTCATCACATTATAATGAATGCATCTGTTACAAGTTAATATCATAAAATTAATACTCATAGGAATATAAGAGCCTAAGCCTCTATTGTAAATATATGCAGTTTATAACTTTTGGAAAATTCTTTGGTATAGGAAAGGGTAGGGTAGTTTTAACAAAATATTAAGTAAAATTATGTAATGGATCATTCTGAAAAGCAAAAGTACTAGCTAAACTTTATTTTCTGAGCTTTAATAAAATATCAGTGGCTTTACATACAAACTCACTTAATTACATTAACAACTCTGTGAAATCAATACAACTGTTAACCTCTATTGTAAGGATGAGTAACTTCAGGCTAAAAGAATTGAAGTAACTTATCCAAAGTCCAGCCCAAAGCTTGAACATAAAGGAACAAAAACTGACTTTAGGCTCCCTAACTCCAGAGTCTGTTCCCCTCTGTATTACACTATTATACTCAAGCATCAGGAAACACTTATAATTAACTTCAGAGCTCCTTTAAGTTATTATAAAATTGTAAATATGTATTACTTTGTGGCCCTATACTTTAGTCATGTCATCATAGAAGCAGAGTGGAAAATGGATCACCCAGAATGATTTACTGCACCATGTGCATCATCATGAGCATGAAAGAATTTCGTATGTGGATGTTAGAAATAAATTTCTAGGCTCAGCGCCTGTGGCTCAATCGGCTAAGGCGCCAGCCACGTACACCTAAGGTGGCGGGTTCGAATCCCCAGCCCGTGCCCGCCAAACAACAATGATGGCTGCAACCAAAAAATGGCCAGGCGTTGTGGCGGGCGCCTGTGGTCC
>CAUYQV010063919.1:0-55841 GCA_963574575.1 Galagoides demidoff
GAATAAAAGTTGAACTCAGCAACAACAGGAATCTGCAGACCCAAACAAAAACGTGGAAGCTAAATAACCTTATGCTCAATGACAGTTGGGTCAGAGATGAGATCAAGAAGGAAATTAGCAAATTCTTGGAACTAAACAACAATGAAGAGATGAGTTATCAGAACCTCTGGAATACCACAAAGGCAGTCCTAAGAGGGAAATTTATTGCACTGAAAGCCTTCCTCAAGAAAATGGAAAGAGAAGAAGTTAACAACTTAATGGGACACCTCAAGCAACTGGAAAAGGAAGAACACTCCAATCAAAAATCCAGCAGAAGGAAAGAAATAACCAAAATTAGAGCAGAATTAAATGAAATTGAAAACAAAAGGATTATACAACAGATTAACAAATCACAAAGTTGGTTTTTTGAAAAGGTCAATAAAATAGATAAGCCGTTGCCCAACCTAACCAAGAAAAAAAGAGTTAAATCTCTAATTTCATCAATTAGAAATGGTAAAGACAAAATTACAACAGACCCCTCAGAAATTCAAGAAATCCTCTATGAATACTATAAGAAATTTTATTCTCAGAAATATGAAAATCTGAAGGAAATCGACCAATACTTGGAAGGACGCCACCTTCCAAGACTTAGTCAGAACCAAGTGGAAATGTTGAACAGACCCATATCAAGCTCTGAAATAGCATCAACTATACAAAATCTCCCTAAAAAGAAAAGCCTGGGACCAGATGGCTTCACATCATAATTCTACCAAACTTTTAAAGAAGAGCTAATACCTATACTACTTAACCTTTTCCATAATATAGAAAAAGACAGAATACTACCCAACACATTCTATGAAGCAAATGTCACCTTGATCCCCAAACCAGGAAAAGACCCAACAAGAAAAGAAAATTATAGACCAATATCTCTAATGAATATTGATGTGAAAATATTCAACAAGATCCTAACCAACAGAATCCAGCAACACATCAAACAAATCATACACCATGACCAAGTGGGTTTTATCCCAGGATCTCAAGGCTGGTTCAACATACACAAATCTATAAACATAATTCACCACATAAACAAATTAAAAAACAAAGAACATATCATCCTCTCAATTGATGCAGAAAAAGCTTTTGACAATATCTAGCATCCATTCATGATTAGATGGATCATGATGGATGCTGGATATTGTCATCTAATGATGACACTTAGAACACTTAAGAGAATTGGCATAGAAGGGACTTTTCTTAAATTGATAGAGGCCATCTACAGTAAACCCACAGCCAATATTATATTGAATGGAATTAAACTGAAATCATTTTCACTCAGATCAGGAACCAGGCAAGATTGCCCATTGTCCCCATTGCTCTTTAACATTGTAATGGAAGTCTTAGCCATAGCAATTAGGAAAGAAAAGGCAATAAAGGGTATTCACATAGGATCAGAAGAGATCAAACTTTCACTCTTCACAGATGACATGATCATATACCTGGAAAACACCAGGGACTCTTCTACAAAACTCTTAGAAGTGATCAAGGAATACAGCAGCGTCTCAGGTTACAAAATCAACACCCATAAGTCAGTGCCCTTTATATATACCAACAATAGTCAAGCTAAAAAAACAGTCAAGAACTCTATTCCATTCACAGTAGTGCCAAAGAAGATGAAATATTTGGGAGTTTACCTAACAAAGGACGTGAAATATCTCTATAAAGAGAACTATGAAACTCTAAGAAAAGAAATGGCTGAAAATGCTCACAAATGGAAAAACATACTTTGCTCAGGGCTGGGAAAAATTAACATTGTTAAAATGTCTATACTATCTAAAAGAATATATAATTTTAATGCAATCCCTATTAAAGTTCCATTGTCATACTTTAAAGATCTTGAAAAAATAATACTTCATTTTATATGGAATCAGAAAAAACCTCAAATAGCAAAGACATTACTCAGAAATAAAAACAAAGCAGGAGGAATCATGTTACCAGATATCAGACTGTATTATAAATCCATAGTGAACAAAACAGCATGGTACTGGCACAAAAACAGAGAGTCAGATGTATGGAACAGAATAGAGAACCAAGAGATGAACCTAGCTACTTACCACTATATGATCTTTGACAAGCCAATTAAAAACATTGAGTGGGGAAAAAATTCCCTGTTTAACAAATGTTGCTGGACGAACTGGCTGGCAACCTGCAGAAAACTGAAACTAGACCTACACCTGTCACCATTAAGTAAGATAGACTCTCACTGGATTTAAATTTAAGATATGAAACTATAAAAACACTAGATGAAAGTGTAGGGAAAACTCTTGAAGAAATTGGCCTGGGTAAATATTTTATGAGGAGGACCCCACGGGCAATTGAAGCAACATCAAAAATATACTACTGGGACCTCCTCAAATTAAAAAGCTTCTGCACAGCCAACAACACAGTAAGAAAAGCAAGCAGACAGCTCTCAGAATGGGAAAAGATATTTGCTGGTTATGCTTCCAACAAAGTTCTAATGTAACCAGAATTCACAGAGAACTCAAACGTATTAGCAAGAAGAGAACAAGTGATCCCATCTCAGGGTGGGCAAGAGACTTAAAGAGAAACTTCTCTGAAGAAGACAGACACATGGCCTACGGATATATGAAAAAATGCTCGTCATTCCTAATCATCAGAGAAATGCAAATCAAAACTACTTTGAGATATCATCTAACACCAGTAAGATTAGCCTATATCACAAAATCCCAAAATCAAAGATGCTGGTAGGGTTGTGGAGAAAAGGGAACACTTCCACACTGCTGGTGGGAATGCAAACTAATACATCCCTTTTGGAAAGTCATATGGAGAACACTTAGAGAACTAAATATAGATCTGCCATTTGATCCTATAATTCCTCTGCTAGGTATGTATTGAGAAGACCAAAAATCATGCTACAATACAGATATATGTACCAGAATGTTCATTGCAGCCCAATTCACAATTGCTAGGTCATGGAAGAAGCCCATGTGCCCATCAACCCATGAATGGATCAATAAATGTGGCAGATGCACACCATGGAATACTATGCAGCCATAAAGAAAGACAGAGACTTTACCTCCTCCATGTTAACATGGATGGAGCTGGAAAATATTCTTCTCAGCAAAGTATCTCAAGAATAGAGGAAAAAGTATCCAATGTACTCAACCCTATTGTGAAATTAATTGTTAACTATAGGAAAGCTATAATCCAATTGTAGTCCAAAATATGGGGAAAGGGGAGAGGGAGGTGAGGGGAGGGGAGAGGATAGGTGAAGGGAGGGTGATTGTGGGGATCATGCCTATGATTTATCCTATAAGGGTACATGTGAATCTTTCTAAATGTCAAATATAAATGTCTTAATACAACACTTATGAGAATGATATGATGGCTATGTTGGCCAATTGGATGAAAGTATTTCAAATTGTATGTGGAAACAACATACTGTATCCCATGATAGTATTAATGTGCACTAATATGATTTAATTAAAAAAAAAAAAAGAAAGGGGCTATCCAGTAGAGAGATGCTGGTGGCTTCAGTAGGGGAGGTAGCAGAATAGAAGAAAGAGAGAAGAGAAGGGATCAGAACTAGTATTGAGTTTTTGGGGGGTTTTTTTGAGACAGAGTCTTACTATGTCATGCCATGGCATCACAGCTCACAGCAACCTCAAACTCTTGGGCGTAAGGGATTCTCTTGCCTCAGTCTCCCAAGTAGCTGGGATTACAGCTGCCTGCCACAATGCCCAGATATTTTGTTGTTGTTGTTGCAGTAGTTGTCATTGTTGTTTAGCAGGCCTAGGCTGGATTTGAACGGGCCATCCCTGGTGTATGTGGCCAACACCCTAACCACTGACCTTCAGGTGCCAAGCTTGGTATTGAGTTTTGAATAGCAGTTGTTGATGGATTAGATTTGGTGAATGAAAGAGGATTACTTTATTTTTTTAAATAAAATTTTCTTATAGTTTGTTAATATGGTTAATTATATTCTTAATAGTTTAAATCCAGATTATTTTCTATTTGCAATTATGTAATATGTTGGATAATTGACTTTTCAAAGCTCTAGGAGTGCCTGAATATTGTCCCAGTTTATGGACAGATATCACTCATCAATCTGTGTTTTGACTCTCTTATTGCCAGATCTGAGTTTAATGTTTGGTCTTTATCCTCCCGAATCACTGCAAATTATGAGGTGGTTGGCTCACTTTCTGGTTGTTTTCAAATTCTGTGACAGAAAGTCTCTTGGGAAAAGCAGAGTTTCTCAAGCTTAGCACTCTTGGCCTTTTAGGCTGGATAATTCTTGGTTGTGGTGGGGCTGTTCTGTGACTGGTAGGGTGTTTAGTAGCATCGCTAGCCTCTACCCACCGGGTGCCAGAATCATGGTCCCAGTGATGACCAAAAATGTCTCCAGACATTGACAAATATGCCTGGAGGGGTAAAATTTCCCTAAGTTGACACAGTCAACTAGGGATTGGGCTAGAAGAGTTTTATTATAGAGCTTAGACCTTACCCAATTGTGAGAGGCAATGAAGTCTATGGAAAGCTGTTGCCTCTATGTCTAATCACAGGTCCATGGTCACTGAGTCAGTAGATCCAAAAGTTGTGAAGAGAAGCTGACTATGAAGCCAGGGTAAATGTGGACAGACTGGATCCTCTTCTGTCTCTCAGTGCCTTGATGATGCAAGTGACCTTCCCTGTAGAGTTATACAGGCATATAGAAGACTGAGCACCAGGCTTATAGGGGTGGTCACCAGTTCTTGAGGGAGGTGCTGGGAGGAAGACAATCACCTAGCTGGCATGGAGATGCTTTGCAGCCCAGAGACAAGCCCTCAAGCAACTGCATGTGTTAATGAGATAATACCAGTCCCTCGTTAGCAAGCGGGTGTTGGACATTGAACATTTGTGGTGCAACAGGTTGGGAGTCGAGCCTGTGAGGAAAGAGCACATAGCAATCCTTAAGCATGTAGCCCTTGTATGGGCACTTCTACACCTTTTGTATATGGTTTCAATAAAAGGCCATGGCAGAGGTTGCTTGAGGCTTCCCTGTACCTATGGGAAGTCCACCTCTTGCAAGCATTGTACTTCTAATCCATGTCCCGGCTATTTCTTGTGCACGGTGTTGTCGTGGATAGCAGCATCGACAAAAGCACCTGGCCCGGGACATGGAGAGGCTAGCAGAGGAGATGTGGGAACTGGCCCAGCTGTTGCCCTATCCTGATCAAGTGAGCCCTTGGATCTGTGACCTGCAGCAAGGCACCCAGCACTCACCTGGATACCTGTGGCAGCTGCTTCACCTCTGAGGTTGAACTCACACATGCAAATTTTTCTCATCCAAACCTAGCCCACCACCAAACTAGGAAGGGAAATGGTTCCAATTTCGCTAAATCAACACGGAAAGCCATCAGATAAGGAGTTGGATTTGAGATTGATTTTGTAAAGAAAGCTCAATAAACTATGAAAACTGATGATTGCATTTCGTAGGGAGGGAATTAGGATTACTTGAATAGTTTTTCTTTGAATACATTTTTTTTAAAAGTCAAACTTCATATTCCTTTTTTGCAATAAAACAGACTCTTCGCTGTTGACAAGATTATTTCTGACTTGCAAGCCTTACCCTCCCCCCATTGTTTTTGTCATTCCTGTATTTCCTCATGCAATCTTGGCTGCCACAGTCACAAAGGAGGTGTGAGGACCTTTTTCCTTGCATGAGCAGTGGAAACCTTAGCAGGACACATTACCTGCTAATTAGATATGGCAAATAGATGAGATGCATCAATTTTTTTAACCATGCACTACTGCTAATTATGCTCTCATTTTCAATCCAGATTACTTTCTGTCTCTTGAAGTTATGTAATGATTTTGACAATTACCTTTTGTAGCTCTAGAAGTGCCTTCATCCCGCCCAAGCATTTTGCATTTGTTACATCCTCACATCACTCTTCAGAGCACTGCAACTCTCTTATGAATTTAAGATTAATGTTTAGTCCCAATCTTCAGGAATGGAATTCACTTCCTGCTTGTTGAAACTTTCCTCTAGTTATTGCCAAGGTCACTGCCTTTTCCTGATTCCCTCCTCAGCCTCTTTTGCCTGCTCCTTTTTCAGCTTCTCTAGTATTGAATCTCCATAGTCTCACCTTTTATCTTTTTCTCTTTTGCCCTCCAAGAACGATGATGTCAGATTCCACTATTTTAGGAGGTGGTGCCAACACCCTAGTGGCTTGAAATCTACAATCTACATGATAATGGCACCTGCTACTCGGTGAGCAGCTACCACAGGGTGGGCACTTGGTTAATATTAATCTTTAATTTTTAAAATCTTACAAGGGTATATGTGAAATTTACTAGGTATAGAATATAAATGTCTTAACACAATAACTAAGAAAATGCTGTGAAGGCTATGTTGACCAGTTTGATGAAAGCATTTCAGATTGTGTGTAAAACCAGCACATTGTACCCCTTGATTGCATTAATGTACACAGCTATGATTTAATTAAAAAAAAAAAACCTAGGATCTTTTGAATGAGACTCTTAATGTGGGCATTAATTATTCCAGTTTTCAAATGAGGAGATTAAGTCTCTGTGAAGTTCAGGATTTTGCCTCAGCCAGTTAGTAAGGATTTTAACTGGGGACTGTCTGACTTGTGAGGTCCTACACTACCCATATCTGGTCATTCACCAAGCCCTCCAGGGGGTTGGGGTCAGAAGACTCCCTGCATCACTGTGGCTCTGGGCATCACCTCCCACCTCCTCCTGACCACTGTTCTTTCTATATCAAATTTGACTATGCTGCTGCCAAAATTATCTTCTGAAAAAAAACAATCAATCTGTTCCTGTCAGTTTGCTTTGAAATCTCTTCTGACTCCATGTTGCCTGCAGAATAAATTGTTATCTCTTTAGTATGCCACCCGAGACCCTTGACAATTGGCCCAGGCTGTCTTGCAGTCAGCTATTTTTCACACACATGCAAGGGGTTATTTTTCACGTGGATTTAGATGCTGTTAAGATGCAGAAAAATACAGATTTATTTCAAAACCTGACTGAATTCATTCTGGGTCTTTAAAACATTTTTAATTTTTAATGAATTCATCTTGACATTGTAATCAGATTTTTTCTCAACTAACGAATGCTAAAAGAGCACAACTATTATCACAGAGTAGCAATTTTATGCCGGCAGGAGATGCTCATAATGTAAATATTAGGATCAACTAGATCAGATTTTTATGAAATACTTCTTCTAAGTTTCAGAGTTTAATGATTTAAAATAACTTCTTATGTGAAGCTGGAAGAAGAGAATGGACTCTAAGTTCAAGGGTATACCTAGAGTGATAAATCTGGTTAAGTTTGATATGTGGGAAAGGAAGGGGGAAGGGTCGTATGGTAGACTGATGGAAGAATACTACCCCCAAGGCTTGTATAAAGCAGGGAAGGGTTCCATTCTTTGTTCTCAATACGTCAGATAAAATAACTTTTAAATGCAGCTGGATATTTTAATAGGCTTCAATAAGAGAACTAAGACAGTGTTAAGAAAAAGACATCATTTAGTAATCCTGCAGTGTCATGCTATGAAACTCTGTCTTCTATTATGTGCTGTGACAAAAGAGAGGATGAGAAGCATTTTCCATTGTAAGGAAGCCACTGGGTCTTCAGGCAGCATCACAGGACACTGGACAGTCTCTCCTGAAATAAGCAGTGTGTGGGGGTTGGGAACAGTGGGCTATGGATTCAAACAGATTTGGGCTCAAATCCTAAGCATTCACTCAGTAACACTGGACCTTAAACAAATCAAAGCTCTGAGAATCCATTTTCTATTCTTCCAGTGGGAACAAAATGCACATTTCAAAGTTATGGTGCAGTTTATAAGAAGTCAGGTTGATCTTTAAAGAATTTATACAGGTTCATCTGCTTTTCTACAGGGCCACACTTCCAAATACCTGCCATATTATGTACTTAACGCTTCAATCTCTCTGACTGGAAGTGTCCTTGGAGCTGATTTAGTCCACTTAGTTTACTAAATGGAAACTCAAGGAAGTCTTATAGGCTATCTGCAGTTCATCAAAAAGGAATTAATTACATGACCCAGACCCTGAAGTATGCTCTTTTTCCTTTTCAGCATTGATTTCATTCCTAGCAATGAGGACATCAGACACCAGTCAAGTAATATTGAGGTAGACAATTCACCTGGTTGTAGCGAATGGTCCAGTGCCTTTTCAACACAGTGTCAGGCCAGGAGCTGATGGATAAAGCAGGTTCTTCACCTGAGGTGTTCATGGCCTGGTGGGAGGCACAGACTTAACTCGAGATCTGGGTTAAGCTGGAATTACCATCCATGCCTGGTGCTTCAGACCCAGAAAGAGGGATGCATGTGGCTGGGAACAAAATGGAAAGACTTCTGATGCCTTTGGCACTGAAGGGCAGTCTACAGCTCACCAGGCATTAGTCCAACACTAGCTCTGAGAACATACCAAATAATGCACCATCACAGAGTCTGGACAGGAATAAGACGCAGGGGAAACTGAAAACAACTGCAGGCCACCATTTTCTCTAAAGGAGATACAAACAAAGGCAGAAGGAGCATTATTTACAGTGTGGCAAGCCAGGTGGCCTCGAAATAGCTAAGAGTAGGCTCTTGGTCCTCTAGCGAAATACCTCTGTTCTTCGGTCGCATTTCTTTTCCTACAGCCAGACACACACACAGTGCTACCTCGCCTTCTCCCTCCTCTGCCTTTTCCTTCACTCTAAACATGCTGCCTTCCCGCCCATCCCCCTTTCTCTCCCAGCCCTTGGGGAGGCATCTGCCTGGTGACAAATGAGGCTCTGCCCCTTCCAAGCCATACCAGGGACTTTCCAGGAATAAGGAAACTGGCAGTTTGCACGCACACTCCAGAACCTAGGGGGGTGGAGGGCAGAGAGAAGGCTGAACCCAGCTGAGGGCTGCCTGTGGCCTCCCTGGTGCTTTATCTATTTCTGTGTCACCTCTTCTGTGCAGTTTGAAAGTTATTTGTAACCACAGAGCAAGTCAGTGGTGCTCAACTGTGGTTGGGCATCTGAACCTTCAAGAAGGCTTTTTAAAAATGGGATCATCCAGGCCACACAGAGGCAGATGGAGAACTCTGGGCGGAGATGGAGTCTGGGAGTGTTTGCTAAAGCTGCATAGGTGTTTCTTCTGCTGTGCAGGCAGAGCTGAGAATCACAGGAGTTAATTTTGTGTAGATTCGTCATTGAAAAGTAAATTTTGAGAGCTACTATTATAAAAAGCTGACAAGCAAGCTTAAAGAGGTCAAGCTTAAAGATTTTAAATGACAAAAAAAGAAAACAGATTTTAAAATACAAAAAATTTCAAATGTTGACTCAGTGCCTATAGCTCAGCAGCTACGACACCAGCCACATACACAGGAGCTGGCAGGTTCGAATCCAGCCTGGGCCTGCCAAACAACAATGATAACTACAACCAAAAAATAGCTGGGCATTGTGGCAAGCGCCTGTAGTCCCAGCTACTTGGGAGGCTGAGGCAAGAGAATCACTTAAGCCCAAGAGTTTGAGGTTACTGTGAGTTGTGACTCCAACAAGGGCAACAAAGTGAGACTCTGTCTCAAAAAAGGAAAAGAAAGAAAATGAGGGGTTCCTGGCTTGGTGCACAGAGCACAGTGGTTACGGCACCAGACACATACACCGAGGCTGGTGGGTTTGAACCTGACTAGGCAACAATGACAACTGCAACAAAAAAATAGCTGGGCATTGTGGCAGGTGCCTATAGTTCTGGTTACGTAGGAGATTAAGGCAAAAGAATGGCTCAAGCCCAAGTGTTTGAGGTTACTGTGAACTGTGATGCCACAGTACTCTACCAAGGGTAACATAGTGAGACTCTGTCTCAAAAAAAATTTTTTTTTTCAAATGCTATTTGACATTTCTCCCTTTGACAGTTGTGGGTTTTGCTGGGAAGTATCCTTCTCAGGTTCTCAGGTCTGACGGCATGAGCAGTGCATCCTGGCCCAGGTGTGGGATCTCTCTTTTTTTAAATAATTGTGGTAGTGTCTGCACATCAGATTTTAATATATGGTGCTAATAATGGCTAACAGTTTAAAACTCCTAATGTGTACCAGGTGCTCTGCTGGATCTCACTAGTCCTCTGATTATCTCTAAATCCTACTATAGTCCTGGAATGTTATATGTGGCTTCCACTTGACAGGTGAAAGAGCCAAGGTTTGATGTTACTCAGCTTGTAAATGATAAAGCCAGGATTCCAAAATAGATCTCTTATTCTGAAGTCCAGACTCTTTAAATGATGTAACCTAATCATCTGTACTCTCATATTAACCTGAAATGTAAAAAAGTAAAGTCCAGATTCTTAGCACGAGAACTTGTGAGAGCATGAAAAGGGTGGAGAGGATTTGCCAAATATGAGGTACAAACTAGGTTGGTCGAGTATATGGACCAAAGAGATGGCTGGCAGCAAGGAGGCTGGAACAAGGGGAGAGAATGTAGACAGGATGATTGCTGACACAAGATATGGTTGTTCTTGGCTATTTACCTGCTTGTATTTAAACCCCTCTCCTTTTGGCAGAGGCAGCTGGAGGTGAGCCTTGACCTGTGCTCCAGTCAGTACACCTGGTGTGCATGCGGGTAGCTGACTCTGACAACAGAGCATTCTACTGAGATGCCAGTGGTCTATCATGTGGGGGAGGGTATGGATAGACCTAACTTTCTTTGGCCCACTAGAAGATTTCATGAAAGTCCTCTTGGAGCTCTTGAGCTTGCTGACTAACTTTCCTGCATCAGATTTTTCTGGAGCACCTCTATGTGCCAGGAAGTTTTCTAAGCAGTGGATCATGTCAGTGGATCCATCTGGGGGAATAGGGTTCTCAGAAGGGTGTTCTACGTAGAGGAAGGTGACAACCGGCTCTAGGTATATTGCTTTAGGGCTAGACAGATGGCTGAGCCATGCAGTCAGCTACCTCTACTAAAGAGGGTGTGGCAATAGAGCACCTGTGTGCAATTGGGCCCTGGGCAGATGGACAATTGTGGGGATATATATCATGGCAGCTGGAAGGAGAAAGCTAGAGGGCTGGTGAGGTTGAATTCAATTAAGTTGTGGCAGAGGAATGGCTAAAATGAAGGCCATCATGATGTTGTCCAAAATTCCTTCTCTGGGAAACCACAGTTTTTGTTCTTCAAGCTTCCAAAGGATGGAATGAGGCTTACCCACTTTGTCAAGAGTAATCTCCTCTACTTAAAGTTAAGTGCTTATAAATGTAGTTATATTTATGAAATATCTTCACAGAAACATTTGGCCTAGTGTTTAACCAAGCAAGTGGGCACCATGGATATAATCATCACAAAATCCTTAGACTGCCTGGAAGTGGAGGCCAAGGGTGCTGTTGAGATGAGACTCATTATGGATGTGATGTCTCCAAATAGTCCTGTGAACTGCATTAGGAGGTTTCTGTGGATAACAGTGGGCTTTTCGGGATGGTGAAGAGGGCTAGTCGTCTACCCTTGTTTGCTGCTTCTATACAACTTTCCCTAGAGAGGCCTGCTAGATTCTCCTCATCTCCAGGACTGCTTCTGGATGCCAAGATCTCTGCCAGGATTCTCAAGAGAAAGCGTTCTATTGCTGCCTGAGCTGAATCATGTCGCTGCCAGAATTTTTAGACTAGAAGATTTTCTGGGCTGGGTAATTTCCCAGACAAGATTTCTGTGAGGATTATTTGAACACTGGGAACATAACAAGAGGTAAAATTAAACTACCTAAATTAGGTGGCCCCAAATGGTCTAAATCAGTGTTGAACATTAGAACCATTTGGGGAGCTTTTAAATATATGTATTCCTTGGCTCTACAGCCCGCGATTGTAATTTAATTGGTTTAGGGTAGAATGCTATCATAGTTTTTTTAAAGTTTTTTTAGTTGATTCTAATATACAACCAGGCTTGAGAATCACTGGCTAACTTAGGTCAGATTCCCTAGGACCAGACCTAGGCCATGCATTTGCCAGTTATTATTAAGAATGTGTTCTGCATAGAAATCCCTAAGGAAGTAGGGGAAACAGGAAAGGGAAGGGGAGGGAAGGAAGCCCTCAGGCAAGGGCAGCCCATCAGAAAAAGTCTCAGCCTTATCTTGAACCTGTGGGAATTTCCCAAACATACTTATACCCAAGAAGCAAAGAGAGAAGGAGCAGAGTTCTACTTCTGGTTTAGTCAGTCACTGGGAGAAATACACACTTCCAGCCACTTCCTGGGCTTTGTACAGGTGTTCCAGGTCTATCTTCTGAAGGTCACAGGTAGCGAAGTTAACAGCAAAGCTTTCAGAAGTTGGGGTATTAGTGCACAGAGATGCTAGAAGGGATCCAAGGGGGATTTTATTGGGGGTACCAAGAGCTTCCATACACTAAATCATTGGTCCTTGTTACTGTTTCTAGGTCAGCTTTAATGCTAGTAGTCTGTGTGAAGCTATTAGGGTAGCCTGTTATACAAAGATTCTACTGCAAGGACTTAACTAAAAGCAGGCTTGATTGCTAATAATACTTGGAAAATATCAAGAATTGTGATGAGATTGAGGGTTTTGCCCTACTTGCAAACTATCAAGTTTCGTGGATGTTGGTAAAAGATATGAGACCCCCAGATCAGAGATGAAAAAAGATTTAATTGTGGTAACAGCAGTAGCTGGAGCATCAACATTTTCTTACATGGTGGTTTCAGGGCCCTAATTCCCACAGGGCAATAGGAAGAGGACTAGCTGACACTTGCTCACGTACTGAATGGATTGGTTCACTGAGCAGAAGCTTGGGCTTTGAGAACCTGAATCTTTTTAAAGAGCAGTAAGTAAAACTTCTCTGTGCTCTAAATCAGGAGTATCCAAATTAATTTCTTTTCTGCTGCACATTAGAAGAATAAGAGCTGTCTTGGGTCACATAGTAAATGCACAAACACTAACAAAAGCTGATGAGTTTTAAAAAAAAAAGTCTATGGAGACTTTTTGTGATAACACCACAGATAAACAAAAAAGTTCCTCACAAAATCAGCATGCTGCCCATGGGCTGCTGGTTAGGCACTGCTGCTTTAAAGGGAGACACTATCTTTATCTTCCAAGGCATCTGTACAATGATTCTCGAAAAGATGGTTTGGTACAAAGGTAGTAGGTAGTTAGTGTCTTTGCTTGCAGGATGTGCAGGAATGTGAGGAACCTATGGTACAGGGCAGAGCAATCTTGGGCAGCTGAACTTGTGTTGGTGATTATGGACTCACCATGGCATTGGGGGAGGTCTTGGCTTTCACATTTAACACTGGGCTGGATCAGGGTTAACCAGGACTGGGAAGGAGGTAAATCACATCTGCTGCTGCTGTTAAGAGGCTATGTGATATCCTCATTATCCTCCACATGGAGTTTGCTATCAGAAAGCTGAAGTGGTGGAGTAAAAGATGGATTGGTCACTTCTAACAAATCCCAGGAAGCATTGCACGTCTCTGTGTCCTGGGGCCTTTCATGGGGAGGCTGCTGATCCTTTGCTGGCATCTAACTTGTAATTGCCCATAGTGTCAGTCCCAAAGAAGTCTCATCACTAATTCTTAATATTCAACATTAACAAAGGTTTTATTTTATTTTATTTACATTTTCTTTTTGAGACAGAGTCTCACTTTGTCACCCCCAGTAGAGTGCTGTTGTGTCATAGCTCACAGCAACCTCAAACTCTTGGGCTTAAGGCTTTTGGTTCATTGCAACTTACTCTTATCTCATTTGAGGCTCTTAAAATAATAAATACACTCCTTCTGTTAATCTTCATTTTACCTCTGACCTTCGCCTGCCTTATCCACACCAACTGGCTCAACATATTGAAACTTCTATTTTGCCCAATCTTCCATATTCTCTATTAACCTACTTGTGGTTTTCCAATTTAACCTCTCAGGTCCATAACTTCAATAACCCTCCTCTCCAAATCTTTATTTTACTTCCTTTTATCTTTTCATAGAAGTACAACAACCCCCGACCTACGATTAGTCAACTATTTTCCTGATTTCTGGTTCTGTGGGGGCATTTTTAGAGAAAATCTCTTCATTGATGCACATGTGTGTGTCTGTTTTTACCTTTGCTGACACTAACAATTTTCAGCAACCCTCATGAGCATTTTTTATTTGCTTTTGTAGTTATTCCCAATATCATCACTTCATGATATAGTAACAAGCAGCCTACATGGCCTCTTTTGGCAATGGCCTCTTTTGACTTTCATATCTGTATTCTAAGTAAGGTGGTCCTCAAAAGATCCTTCCAGACACCAAGGTTGATGTATTAAATACACTACATACCTTTGGCATTTGTTTTTTCAGGGCTGCTTCTTTGTTTTCTTTCTTTCTTTCTTTTTTTTTTTTTAGACAAAGTCTCTCTTTGTCACCCTTTGTAGTGTGCTGTGAAGTCACAGCTTACAGCAACCTCAAAGTCTTGGGCTCAAGCGATTTTCTTGCCTCAGCATCCCAAGCAGCTGGGACTATAGGCACCTGCCACAATGCCTGGCTATTTTTTAGGGGGCTATTTTTAGCTCTTTCTCCATCTGTCCTTGAACTCCTGAGTTCAGGCGATCTACCTGACTCAGCCTCCCAGAGTGCTGGAATTACAGGTGTGAGCCACTGTGCCTGGTTTTGTATGTTAGGTATTTAGAAGTGTGGTACTTTTAGTGATAGTAATAGAGAAAAAATACATATAAATACCTATAAGAATAATTTAATTTTATTTAAAATTATCATAATGTTGGAACATGTTTCTGTTGTTCAGGTTATAAATGAAGAAACTGAATCTCAGAGAAGTAACTCTGCAATCACATAGTTACCAAGAGTGTTCCCAGGATTTGACCCCAACTCTGTTTGAATCTGGTCTGCTCTGTCCAATCACCACACTCTGACTCTATAGGGGAGACTATGCAATGTAAGGCACTGTGCTGGTGATGCCTCCTGAAGAACTGGTGCCTTCACTACAGCAGAAAACTATTTCTAGTTTCCCTTTATTTACTGGACATGAGAGAAGCCTTAACTGTCCTGTAAAATCATACTGTTGTACATTTGAGGTTTCAATTCTTTATGGAGACCTACCAAAGAAGCTGGAGTTGGCTCATGGCCCATAGCTTGGTGAGTAAGGCACCAGTCACATACACTGAAGCTGGCGGGTTCAAGCCCAGACTGGGCCAGCTAAACAATGACGACAACTATAACCAAATATAGTCAGGCAATGTGGCGGGTACCTGTAGTCCCAGCTGCTTGGGAGACTGAGGCAAGAGAATCCCTTAAGCCCAAGAGTTTGAGGTTTCTGGGATCTGTGAGGCCATGGCACTCTACCAAGGGCGACATAGTGACACTCTGTCTCAAAAAAACGCCCCAAAACAAAAGCTGGCATTGTTTTGAGAGAATTATTGAGAATGAGTATCCCAACTTACCCTATTTAAACATGCCCTGGGCTAGTGTCCTTTCCTTCACCCACCTCATGCACACTTATATACATATATGCTCATGCAAATACAAAACCAAATACTTTTTTTGGCCCAGATATATCTTGTTCTCAAAGCCTATATCCTTGGAATGAACCTGCCTAAAAAAGTTACTTAGCACCTGCATATGTGCTGAAAGTTGAAAGAGTATTTTACGTTTCAAAATACATAAGAACATGATACTAACAGATATAAACCAGTCACAGAAGGATAAATACTGTGTGATTCCAACAGATATGAGGAATTGGAAAGTAGTGAAACTCATAGAAGCAAAGAACAGAATGATGGTTGCCAGGTGCTGGGAGGAGAAGGAAAAATGCAGAGTTGCTTATCAGTGGGTGTAAAATTCCAGTTACACAAGATGAGTGAATTCTAGAGATCTGCTGTACCATTGCGCCTGTCGATAACAATGCTCTATTGTACACTTAAAAATCTCTTCAGAGGATATATCTTATGTTAAGTGTTCTTACCACATTTTTTAAAAAAAAGAACACTATAATATTATACATATAGTTGGCTCCAAAATAGTATGAGAATTTTTTTTTTTTTTTGAGACAGAGTCTACCCTGTTGTCCTGGATAGAGTACCATGGTGTCATCATAGCTCATAGCAACCTCAAACTCTTGGGCTCAAGTGATCCTCTTGTCTCAACCTCCCAAGTAGCTGGGATTACAGGTGCCTGCCACTACACCCCACTAATTTTATCTATTTTTAGTAAAGACAGAGTCTTGCTTTTGTTCAGGCTGGTCTAGAACTCCTGAGCTCAAGCAATCTACCTGCCTCAGCCTCCCAGAGTGCCAGGATTGTACAGGTCTGAGCCACTGCACTGAGTCAGAATCCTTCTTTTTAACATCAAAAAATTACAGCAGCATATGAAAATAGCTATTTTTTTCATATTTATTTCATTGATTGAAAAACACATGAATAAAATCAGTATGAATTCAGTAAAGCTTTGAAATGAGTTTATATTTTCTTCATCTCAACAGCATCCATATCTATCTGAAAAACAATTACTCATAGGTGTGTGTGAGGCAGCTTACTATCAGGGAGGCTGGACCAATTGCTAAGGGTCTTTGGGGACACACAGAGAAGATTGAAATTTATTCTGCAGGCAAGATGAAGTCAAAAGAGGTTTCAAAGCAAAGTGGCAGAATTTGATTGATTGCATTTTCTGAAAGATAATTTTGGCAGCAGTGTGGAGACCTAAGTGGCATGTGGGAAGACCAGTAGCAGGTCAGTCGGGGGTAGGTGGTAATGTCAGGAGCTTCAGTGACACAGAGATACCTCTAACCCAAGCTGGATGTGGAGCATGCTAGAGAGGCATGGCCAAGGGTGTTTCTATATTTAGACAATGTGTTGGGGATGAGACCATGAGAATAAGAAGGAATATCAAAGGAAATGACATTTTGTCAACTGACTTGTTTTAGTATGGAAGAGGAAATTGAAATGGGGAAATCCAGAGGATGCCAAAGGTTGTACACACATTTTAAAAAGGAAAAAAACTATTACTGTATTAAAATTGTAATACTCAAGTCACATTTAACTTCTGCAATTACAGGAGATGCTCAACATGACTTGTATTCTTCTTTTGTTTTCAGTATATATTGAATCTTACAATTTTATTTTTAAATTAAATTTAATTTATTTTGAGACAGAGTCTCACTCAGTCGCCCTGGGGTTATATGCCGTGGCATCATAGATCACAGCAAGGTCAGACTCTTGGGCTCAAATGATCCTCTTGCTTCAGCCTCTTGAGTAGCTGGGACTACAGGTACCCCCCACAATGCCTGGCTAGTTTTTCTGTTTTTAGTAGAGACAATAGAGACATCTTATACTGATCTTAAACTCCTGAGCTCAGAGGATTCACCTGCCTTGGCCAAGAGTGTTAGGATTACAGGCATGAGCCACTGTTCCTGGCCTGAGTCTTACATTTTTAATAGTTTTTTCTTTCCTTAAAATGTGTGTGCTTTTGGGGGGCAGCCTCTGCCTATATAATGAGTTGGATTTTACGTATCTGTATGTATGTAAGATACACATATATAGTCGATGTACACATAAAGAGCAGAGTGCGGTTAGTAATCAGGTATGTCCATTAAGCAGCTGTATTTGGTCTAAAACTGCTACCTGTGGCTCCAACTCATAGTGCCTTAGTTTTAGACTCCTATATGTGTATACAACTTTTCTTTTTCTTTTATTAGATAATTAAAAAATGTAATGCTAAGCAAACTATCTATCATAGTTAATCCCAGGAGGACCTTCTGGGAAATGATGCAAAATACCCCAAGGATTAGGCAGCTCAGGTGTTTATATGCCAACCTCAAGAATTCCTGATTGAGGATTATTTTTCCTGGGGTGAGGGTTGATTACCCTGCATTTTTCACTGGTTCGGCTTAGATAGAGAGACCTATGGTGTTTCTGGCAACCAGCTCCCAGTCAATAAGAGGTAAATACTGGCAGTTGGAACTCATCTGAATTTCATGTAGTTTTCATTTGTCTGGAACCCACCAAAAGGACTGAGGGTACCAGAGAGACTGGCCTGCTTCCCCAGTCCTGCGGGGAAAGATCAAAGATCGTAAACACAATTAGCAGAAAGGCAACCCTGGACCTCAAAGAGATTGACCTATTAAAACCAACAGGAAATGTAGAAACAATATAATCTTAATGGAACAGGAAAGGAAAATGTCACGGTAGTCCAATTAATTGGGCTAATGTGTTTAAAGAAAGTTGGAATGGTCAACAGGGAAATACAAATCTGGAAAAGATACAAAGTGTGTTGGAGCTGTATTGCTCTGACACTGAGAGCTCTTATGAACAAAATCAGTTATCTGGTGCCTTCTAGAATGTCAGTATTAGACTGGGGAGGGCAAACGTTTTGTAAAATGCTGTATAATATTTTGGGCTTTGTGGACTATGGGGTCTCTGCTATTGCTATTGTCAGACAAAATGGGAATGGCTGTGTTACAATGAAATTGTATTAGTGGATGCTGAAATTTGAATTTCATATAGTTTTCATTGGTCATGAGATATTAATGTACTTATGTTATTCTTCAATTATTTAAAAATGTAAAAACCATTCTTAATTTATAAGCCATACAAAAGCAGGTAGTAGGTCAGATTAAGCTCATGGGCCACAATTTGCTGAGCTCTGTTGTATGAATGGAGGCAGATGAATAGGTTTATATCTATAGTAACTTGAGGCTCTGGTCTTTTAAATATCTGGCTCACCAGTGACCTTGCTAGCGCTCAGCAAACTGTTCTTCACATAACATGTGTTGTAGAATCTCAGACACATTGCTGATGGCACTTTCTCAATCTTACCAAAAGGTTTTTTTTTTGCTTTTGTTTTTCCATTTTTAACATAGGCTTTATGACTTTTTGTTAAGTCCTACTTTTTGTTATGATACAATTCGTATATAGTAATAGTCACATTTTTAAAGTGTATAATTCAGCGGTTTTAGTATATTCCCAAAGTTGTGCCATCACTATCTAATTTCAGAATATTTTTCATCATCCCCCGAAGAACCCTGTAATGTTTTTAGCGTTCCCCTTTCTCCTAACCTCTTGCAATCATTGATCTACCTTATTTCTCTAGATATTTGCCTATTCTAGACATTTCCTATCAATAGAATTGTATAATACATAACCTTTTGTGCCAGACTTCCTTCGTATAGCATAATCTTTTCAACGTTCACCTATGTTATAGCATGAATCTACACAGGCAGTCTCCAAGTTACAATCATCTGACCAATGTACGACTTGCACTTATAAATGGAAGCTATTACAGTAAGTCTCCAAGTTACAAACATCCAACTGACATCTGACACACTTAAGAATAGAGGCAATTACATGTAGTAGGTAAATGTACCCGTTCCAACTTACATACAAATTCAACTTAAGAACAATCCTATAGAGCCTGTCTCGTTTGTAATCTGGAGACTGCCTGTACTTCATTCCTTTTTATGGCTGAATAATGTTCCAGGGTATGCATTTACCACATTTTATTTATCTTTTCCTCAACTAGTGGACATTTGCTTATTTTTATTTTTTTGACTAGTATGAATAATGCTGCTATATATGTCCAAGTTTATGTGTGGCTTACCCAAGTTCTCCTGGGTATGCATTTGGGAGTTACCATTTCCAGGGTCATATTTAACCTTAACATTAAACTTTTTGAGGAATTGCCAAATCAAGGTTTTGAACCACTGTATCATGACTGCCACCTGGCTGACAGTGATTGTAAAACACAGGCAATAGTAAGCATTCTGATTTTGAAGAGGTTGAAATTTGAAGAAAAAGAGTGTGCTTAGGTCTGATATAATAGAATACAAGAATGTGACTTTTATTGTACATTTACATTTGAGGAATACCAGCAATAGTAACTCTGTGGGCACAAGCCTTCTGAGCCACAAATTAGGTCATATTTCTGATTGTAAATTAAGATACTGGAATTTCAGTTTACATAGTAGAATGACTTTATTACCATGAGTCTTCTTATAGATCATATCAACTTCAGTTTCTGGAAAGGCATAGTTTTTGGTTGCAAAAACAAAGGTTCAAATTTGAGATTATGATGTCTTCAAAAACAAAACACCTTCCCATAAGCTATGTTACAGTAGCTATCCAGCCAGCCTAGCCCAGCCCTCACCTCTCTACCTGACTGTGCTCTTCAAATTTCTTATGCAAGCATACCTTCACAGGGTCAGCAAATACACAGTTTTACATGTGCAAATCCCCATTTTTGGATCAGAAGAGGGATTTTTCTCCATGACAAAGAGTTTTTGATTTCTTTCTCAGAAGGCTTTGGATGTTTGATTTTTTTAAAACACTTTTTATTCTAAAGAAATATCAGATTGTGCAGCAGTTAACCCTACGAATGCATGCTTGGGTTTAGTGAAAGGGTAGTAAAAGAAAAGAGTTTTGAGTCTGGTGAGGGACCTGTTCACTCTCCTTGGAGGAGAGACTCCTACAATTGCTTCATTCTTTTTTGTGAAATCTTATCTTGTATAGCAGTTGAGATTTTGTTTTCCACATTGATAAGGGAGGAAGAAAAGTGGCATGAAGTGGTTTTTCAGTTCAGAAGATGTGATAAGCCCAGTAGTACGACCTGCCTCCAACTTTGGACTTAGAGGAAGGGGGAGAATTGGACATAGAGAAATGAGAGAATTTTCCATTTGATTCCTTCTAAGAGGCAAAAATCCCCAATATGGCTCCCTCTGACTGTACAGTATGCTCTATAGCTCCATCTTTTGTAAAAGCATAACTAACTCTTTTCCTTAGACCCAGGATGGATACTTGCATGTTTGATTTATTGTAGGTGATAGGTATAATGTTGCATTGAAAAGGCTGGGACTCAGGTACTTTCCTCAGTTGGGACTGAATTTTCTTATCAGAGAATTCTCCTCAGGAGCAATGTTCCCAAATTTGTGGTTGAGCTATTAGAGATTCAGGGTGTGGAAAAGAAACCTCAAACAAGAAAAATAGTTCCAATAAGAAATACAGATTTTCCTTTTTTCCCCTTAATAGTTATACCGTACGATGAACAGACTATTATAGAAATTGTCATTGCTTCCAAATCAGCAAAGGACCATTGTGTGTATTGCCAGGACTTTACATAAGAAAAGTAAAACTTTTATGATCCCCAAAAATAAAAAATAAATTGTCTTTCAGTTGGGAAGGTAATGAGTGGACAGTGAAATGGAGACATGTGTAGATACTCTTTATAAAACTTTGGAGGTGAAGACAGAGACATAAGTGGATTTGTTCCTACATTGGCTAGATGGCAAAGGGTCATCAGGACCCAGGAGGATGTGAATAATTAGGTAGCCACCAGCTCTAATGGAAGAGGAGTGGCTGAGTGGGAATCTTAGTCTTTGTGCAGCTATAACAAAATACCCAGGACTGAATCATTTTAAAAGGACAGAAATTTATTTCTCATACTTCTAGAGGCTGGTGCCAGAGGTTTGGTTTCTGGTGTGGGCTTCCCTTGGCTTTCAAGATGCTGACTTACTGTTGTGTCCTTAGATAGCAAAAGAGCTGGCAGGGTCATTAGTCACCTTCCAAAGGCTCCTCTTGTTAAAACTTTCACTGTGGGGTTTAAGTTTCAATGTAAGAGAATTTTTGAGGGACAAATATAATCAAAGCATATCAGTGGGGGAGAGTGGTGTTTTCCTCTGAAGAGTCAATGGAGCCTGAGTTGCTGAAACAGTGATATTTGATTTTGGAAATACAACAGTAGAGAATGTCCAGATATACCCTGTCTGCACTATTGTGTGCTGTGGGAAGGGGAGGGTAAAAAGAACAGATGTGAACTGGCCTCCAAAGCTGGCATAATCATTGAGTTAAATAGTGAAGACTGGGTGGTCAGTTAGATCCTAAGAACAGAAAATAACTTTCATGCACAGGGCATGATATTTAGTACCGAAGAAAACCAAGTGGGAGAAATTCTGTGGTGAGTGTGGCTGAGTAATTGCTGAAATGAAGGCTCGTGGGTCCCAGTGATATTTAGGAGTCAATATTGGAGCAGCAATATTGGCTATCTGGCAATATTCTTGTCTGGAATGTAGGTGCCTCTGGTATTTGTATTCTGGAAAATATTTTCTTAAGTACAGGGGAGTTTGGCAGCAGGAGTATTGTTCCAGTCACTTTGTCTGCATAACAAACCTCCCCAGAACTTACTGGTTTAACACGTGTTCTGCTCACAGGTATGCAACTGTGTCTCTGCTCTACCGCTGGGCTGTGACAGCTGCAGTCATCTGAAAGCTTGCTCTCACGTGTCTGGCAATTGATGCTGGGAGGATTCAGGCACCTGGGGCTGCCATAGCTGGGGTTCCTTGGACAGGGGTTCTTCTTTATTTTTATGTGCCCTTCACGTGAAGTCTCTCCAGCTGGGCAGTTTCAGTACCTAGGCTTCTTTTATGTTAGCTCCTAAGGCATCTGTCCCAATAAGGAGAGAGAGCCAAATGAGAACTGATTGTGTTTTTTGATTTAGCCTAAAAGTGTGTGCAGTGTGACTCCGCCTCTTTATCTTTGTTGAGGCCATTACAGAGATCTAGAGTACTGTCCAGATGGCAGTGTAAGATGTGATGATTTTCGGAACATGCACTCAGCCACAGTCCAGCTTCTGGCCACAACAATTATGTGTCTCCACGTGCAAAATATTCTTCCTCTCCCTAACTTAACTCTCAGCCATGCAGGGCATCAAGGCCCAGAATCTTGTTCTATGAACTTTGTCCTGGTGAGGGCAGAGCTCACAGGGTGCAGTTTCTGGTGTCCAACTCCTTGAGTACAATCCTTTGGATCCAAAAGGTCTGTGAACTAAAAAGACAAATCCTATGCTTCCCACACACCCCAAGCACAATAGCAGAATAGATGTAGGAGAACTTCTATAAGCACTCCCCTTCAAAAGTGGGGGACATGGGAAGCACTCAAGAATTCTCCCAAAGCAAGTTGGAAAGCCAGGCATGTGCTGTGTTACTCTTGATTAGAATTAGTCCTAATGCTTAGAAGTTATTTACTGTGGTTTTTGACTCTGCCCTCTAAATTTTGGGGTTTTGCCATGTGAGTAATTTTTTTTTTTCCATAATAAATAAATAGTGTCTGCAGCAAAGTAATTTTTTTAGCCTTCCAACCTATAATTGTTTCAGAAGTTAAAGACCTCTTTTAATTTTGTACTTGTCTCTTGTAGTTTAAGTTGATTGCTTATTCTAACATAATGTTCATAGAAACTTTGTAAAGTTCCTCTGAATCTTACTGAATTTTTCTCCATTAGACAAAAGCCACATCCACAAATCATTGAGATAAGCCTTTCTCTACTTTGGACTCTTTATAAGATTGTTGTATGACAATGCACTTAAAATTCTTGGGAACACAATATTGTTTAAAGAAGAGGGTCTGTGGCCGGGTATGGTGGCTCACACCTGTAATCCTAGCACTCTGGGAAGCCAAGGCATGTGGATTGCCTGAACTCAGGCACTTGAGATGAGCCTGAGCAGGAGCAAGACTTGGCTCTACTAAACATAGAAAAAAAGCTGGGCATGGTGGTACATGTCCATAGTTCCAGCTACTTGGGAATCTGAGACAAGAGGATTACTGGAGCCCAAGAGTTTGAGGTGTGAGCTATGATGATGCCACAGCACTCTCTTCAGGGTGACAGAGTGAGACTCTGGTCTCAAAAAAAAGAAGAACAGAAGAGGATCTATGAGGCAGGCAGAACTTTAATATTCTTAATGAGACTTCTGCCTGAGATACCACCTTAAATATTCTTATTTAGACTGTGCATTACTGATAAAGCCCAGATTTGATCTCTGCTATTTTTAAGTTTTAGAATCATCTGCCATTTGGAGAGGTGAGAACGAGAAACATTCTGCTGCTACTTACCAAGCATCTTCTTTTCTCTAGCTTCCAATAACCTTTTCCTCACTTGTCTTTAAGTCCTCACCAACAGCTTCCTCCAGGGCCATCAGGCATCTGCCAACAGTCCTTCAAGGCCCTTCAGGCTTTCACTGACGCTTTCCTCAAGGTTGTTCCTGCTCTTCCTGACAACCCGATTTCAACGCCTTGTGTTTTAGGTTTGGTTACAGTGTCACCCTCTCTTTCAGGCATCAAAATCTGTTCCAGTTACTATGGCTTTGTAAAAAATACCCTAAATCTTAGAGGCTTAGCACATTAACTGCCTTATGAGTTATGAACTATTTTTTAAGTTTTCACATTACTTTGTACATTACTCATTTTCAAGTTTTTATGTTACTTTTTTATTGATGTATGTTTTAGGGCCATTTGTTTTTGAAATTTTTATTCTATTTTGGTAACAAAACACCATGGCCTCAAGGAAAAAAAATTCTAGCATGGCAGTCAATATGTTATATGGCAACATTTATTTTGATCACCAATCTGTGGTTTGGACAGGAGTTGGTGGGGACAGCTAATCTCCGTTCCTCTTGGCATTAGTTGGGGCAGCTTGAAGTCTTAGGGCTAGAATCGTGTGAAGCTCTCTGGGTTGGTGTGAAGAAAATTCAAACAACTGAGGGCTGGCAGAGCTGGGCCTCCTTGGGCATCTTTCTCTATTTTTATGTGGACACTCCATGTCACCTCTCAGTATGTCACCTTCAGCGTCTTCTTATATGTCAGCTTAGGACTCCCGCAATGCAGTCCTAGGAAAGAGAGCCAGTGGAAGTCATATCTCATGGCCTAGACTATTGTTTGAGGCAGTTACAGGGGTCTGCCTGATCAAGGGGACGGAACACAAACCCCATTCCTCAATCACACTGTTAGAACAGAATGTGGGGTAGGGTATGATTGGTGCAACCATCTTTGGAAATTCCATCTTCCACAGATTTACAGGTTGTACATTTGCTTTTTGTTTTTCACCCGAAGCGGTGCACTTGCTTCTGAGAAGTCCTTTGTTATGCTACCCATCCTGACTGTCCATCCATTTCCTGAGAATGGATCTCATTTGCTCTTCCCTGGAGTTCCAGCTTCTAAGTTAAGATAACTTCCTGGTAATTTTAGCTCCGGGAGTGTAACCAAATGGTGAAAATCCATCTAGAAGCAGGACTTCCTATTGCTACAATAAGTTTACTTAATCAATATTTATTGAGCACCTGTTTTTAGCCAGGGACTGTAATATAGATGCAGGGGATTGGCTTAATGCCTAAGAGTTTACAAGTGCCCTCTCTCTGTTTCCCTCTCTCTTATTTTATCTGTCTTCCTTCCTTCCTTTTCTTTGCTTAGTTGGACCGTATTTCATTCTTAAGAGCTCAATTCAAATGGTTTTCTAATTTTTACTTTTTTATGATAAGAGTATCAATTCAAAGAATTTTTTGTATGTCTCTAGCATTCATGATAAGTTTTTTTTTTTTTTGAGACAGAGTCTCACTTGGTCACCCTCCATGGAGTGCTATGGAGCCTTTAGCACTCAAACTCTTGGGCTCAAACGAGCCTCTTACCTCAACCTCCCAAGTAGCTGGGACTACAGACACCTGCCACAATGCCCAGCTATATTTTTTTAGAAACGGGGTCTCGCTGTAACTCAGGCTGGTCTCGAACTCGTGAGCTCAGGCAATCCACCCTCCTTGGCCTCCCAGAATGCTGGGATTACAGGTGTGAGCCACAGTGCCCTATGATAAATTCTAATAAGCAAATTGGGTGGGAGTCAAGAGAAATATTTAATGATAATATTATGGTGATAATTTTATACTGTTAATACATTACAGTTTTTTCTTCTATTGTGTCCTATAATAAAAGAGAGCAGATGAAGCCACCTATGTAAGGCAGTTTCATACTACAGGGACAATACATTGGGCTTAGATGCAAACAGATTTGAATTCAAATACTAAATAAACACTGACCAACACTTTGATCTTGGAAAAGTTGTATCTTTGAACTTCAAGTCCCCCTACCACTCCCCTCAAAAAGAAGAATAAAATACTTTTTTCAGAAGATGTTGTCAGGTTTAAGTAAGTTTGTTCTTTTGAAGATTAACAAACAGTATTTTTCCTACTTAAGAGTGCCATACTTCATTGTTTAGTGTGTAGAATTTCTAGGGCTGAATGGTATCTTAAGTATTTTAATGAACCCTCACAATTTGGTAGGTGTGGAAACCTTAGGAGGAAATGCATGTTCTGAGTAACTAGGTGACTAGAGCTTGATCTTAGGGGCTTACCTCACATACTAGCTGTAGTTTCTACTTCATGGATGGGGGATTAGCCAGGAATTAAATACTGATGAAAAATCAACATTGAATTGAATTGAATAAATATTTGAGAGTTTTCTCAGTGCTGGTGATTGTAGTAGTACTTGAGCTAGCTTCCTTATCAGAAGATGCTCCCAATCTAAGGGGAAAAAGACTTCAACTCAATCAATCTGACCGCAATTGGACTGAGATAGCTGCTGAAATAAAAATTTGAGACAAGAGAGGAAGGGAGATTTTGCCTACAGACGAAAGGCAAAACTTTCCTAGATCTGCTGTGTGTATTAGGAAAATAGTCCACCATTCTAGTCATTCCTTTATATCAGTTCAACAGATGTCTAAGGAACGTGTCGTTACCAGGTACCATGTTGAATTTGATCAGAGGAAAAGCAAGCAGATAATGTGCCAAACAGTTTACAGTGGGGGTTGGTGGTAAGATAAGGAAATAGTTACCACTATAGTTTAAAATTTCCTCATTTCCTCATTGGTGCGTCTGCTCCAGTGGGCAGGGATTTTTGTCATTTTTGTGTGTTACAACATTCCCAAGGGCTCAGAACTGTTCTTGATAGATACTATAGTCTAAGGAAATATTTGTGGAATGAAAGAATCTAATAAACACAAATGTAAAGAAACATAAAAGACACTGGCATTTGCAGATCACGGAAACAGGCAATCACCGAACAGTAGAAAAAGTCAGGCCAGCCTTATTCTCTGTGGAAATGAGAGGCCAGCAGCCAAAACCTTCTTTATGATTCAGAGTTACAAGCATGTTTCTGATGGCCTGGCTTACTAATTTAGAAGTAATGAGTCCATTTCCATCCCTCCTTTCTTCCAGGGGAATTAAAGTTTAAGGTGGAATTATTTGGCAGCATCTGTTTTTCAGACCTCTGTAAAGTCTTGATAGGGGTTTGCAAAAATGATGTAATCTCCGGCCTGGATGAAAAATATCCAGACACGGGAGATTCAGAAGAGCTGAGAGCAGCCTGCAGGAGCTCTCTGTCCTGCGCATTGGTTGGCATCTGAATGTAGAGGATACTCATCTGTGGCCTGCAACTGGGCAGAGTCAGGTGAGCTGGTGGGAGCCCAGGGAGCACCACAAGGGTCATGTTTGTTTTCTCACCTCTTATAGCTCCCTCTCCTCTGCTTGCCTTCTTCACAGATTTCCAAGTGGATATTTCTTTCTAGAAGCAATTGACTCAGAGTGCGCAGATACATAATGTTATTTTATAAATACCATTATAACCACCATAGGAAAACTCATTATCTTAACAAGCTAACAACTGGCATTTTTCCATGTGCCCATTTACACCGTCATTGTGTTTGCACAATTTAGAGATATTTGTATGCAGAACAGAGATCAACAGGTTTCTACTCTGGCTAGCCACCAGAATGGTCAGGGGAACTTTTGAAGATGTGGCCTCACACCAAACTCACATATCCAACATTTCTGGGGGAGGGTGACGTATCTGTGTAGTATTTTTCAAAAGCTCCCCCGGAGATTCTAATATGTAAGCAGCACCAAAAACTCCTAGAGCAGATTCAGTTTTGCGTAACATTTAGAATTACAAGTCCATTTTCTGTGCTGACATTATTTATATAATAATAGCATTTTGCCCTCTAGGTGTTTAGGAGGTAAGGTTTTAACAATGGAGTTGACTAAGAAGAACATTTTCTGTAAAATACTACATGTTTTATACAGCACTAAGAGGTAGAGATGCAGCAGCCCTGGGGGATGGATTGGGTTGCAGGACCAGGAGCAAGGCCACTAATCTGCACGCATGGTGTGAAAGGGAAGGGCAAGACCCAGCAGGTGACATATTCATATTCATAGATGCCTTTTTCACACATACTTATATTCATAGATGCATTTTTACAGCACCTTTTTTAAAATTTCAGGTTAATGTGGGGGTATAAACAACCAAGTCACAATATTTGAATTTGTTAGGTAGAGTTCCTCTTGTAGTTAAGTCTTGTACCCTAAAGGTGTGCCATATACCCCGACATTGTGCCCATTCCGTGGGAGCACCTCAAGTCCCCCTCCTTTCTTCCTCCTCCTTCATTCCCCCTCCCCCCAACTTGAATTGAAATGAGTTTTTCTCCTATGTGGGTGTGAATTAGATTGTCTACTGGCTTCATATTAGTATTGAGTACATTGAATATTGCTTTTCCATTCTGTGATCCTTTAACTGAGAAGAATGTGTTTCAACTCCATCTAGATTAATACGAAAGATGTGGAGTCACCATCTTTTTTATGGCTCAATAGTATTCTGTGGTATGCATATACCACAGTTTGTTAATCCATTCCTGAGTTGATGGGCATTTAGGTTGTTTTCACATCCCAGCAATTGTAAATTGAGCTGCAATAAACAATCTAGTGCTTATGATAAAATGTTTGTTCCTTCTGGGTAGATAAGTAGTGGGATTACAGGGTCAAATGGGAGATCTAATTTGAGTTCTTTGAGAATTCTCCATACTTCTTGCCAAAGAGGCTGTATTAGTTTGCAGTCCCACCAAAAGTTTAAAAATGTTCCCCTCTCCCCACATCCACACCAGCATCTGAAACTTTGGGATTTTGTGTTGTGGGCTAATTTTACTGGGGTTTTGATTTGCATTTCTCTGATAATTAGGGACAATGAGCATTTTTTTCATATGTTTGTTAGCTATTTATCTGTCTTTCTTAGAGAAGGTTCTGTTCAGGTCTCTTGCCCAGTGACAGATGGGATTGTTAGCTCTTTTTTTGTTGATTAATTTGAATTTTCTATAGATTCTAGTTATTAAGTCTTTGTCAGATTCATAATATGCAAATATCTTTTTCCATTCTGAAGGTTGCCTATTTGCTTTGATTATTTTGTCCTTAGGTGTGCAGATATTCCTAACAAAAGACCTCTACAAAGAGAATTAAGAAACCCTAAGAAAAGAAATAGCAGAAAACACTAACAAATGAAAGAGCATACCATCCTCCTGACTGGGAAGAATCAACATTGTTAAAGTGTCTATGCTTCCCAAGCAATCTACAGATTCAATGCATTCTCCATAAAAATGCCACTATCATAAGATTTGGAAAAAATAGTTCTTCATTTCATATAGAACTACAAAAAACCCTGTATAGCCAAGGAAATTCTTAGTAATAAAAACAAAGCCAGAGGCATGACCCTTTCAGACTTTAGGTTACAAGTCCACAGTAATCAAAACACATGGTATTGGCACAAAAATGGAAACATAGATATTTAGAACAGAATAGAAAAACCAAGAGATGAAACCAATCTCTTATAGCCATCCAAACTTCGATAAACCCAACCAAAGCATACACTGGGGAAAAGAATCCCTATTCAATAAATGGTACTGAGAGAACTGGAAGACCACATGTAAAAGACTAAAACTTGACCCTCACCTTTTACCACTTACAAAAATTGATTCAAAATGGATAAAAGATTTAAATCTAAGGCTTGGAATGATAAAAATCCTAGAAGAAAGTGTGAGAAAAACTCTTGAAAATGTCGATCGAGGGAAAGATTTTTATGAAGAAGACTTCCACAGGAATTTCAACAACAGTAAAAGTTAATAAATGTGACTTAATATAGTATCCTTTTGTGCAAGGCACTATGTTAAGTATCTCTAATCTTCTAGTTGTCTGTAATTTTCATAACTGTTGCTGGAATGTTCTTTTTCTACTTACAATTGACAGGAGAAAGAACCAAAGCTCAATGAAGTAAAGCAACTTGCACAATTTCACACATTTCATGTTTGATTTGCCCAAGATTCTAGTGCTCATCTATTATCTGATTCTAAAACCAAATGCTTCTGTAGAATCATAGCACAAACATCCATCCAGGGCTGCCCTAGACAGTCCTGATTTGTTCCTCTTGTCTTATAACTTGTAATAGCCCTCCTTTTCACTCTCAGAAGTTCTGGGTTCTATAATAATTTCCATGATCTTCCTCCCCATATTTCAATGATAATACTATAGGAACCAGGCTTTAAGCTAAGTGCAGAGGGTATCAGTAGTTTGCTAGGGCTTAGAAACCAGTATTCCAAAGTATGATGCTTTGACATGCTGAACTGAAGAAGAAGCCTCAAGGGCTCCCTGACCTTTACCCCCTGACCTTTATCCCCTGACCACACCCCCAGCCTTGTCTATCCTTTGTCTCCCTCAAAGCACAGGATGAAGTGGTTTTCTGAAGTTCACTTATCTGCCTAAAGTCTGGACCTGGCAAAGATGAAAATAATTACCTCTGGTCCCTTCCATGAGTTTTCCTTAACTAAACTCATATCATAGGAAGAAAGACTGAAGTCTTTCAACACACCTGGATAGACTGGATAGACTTTTGTCACAAACCATTGTTTGTATTGTGGGCCCAATAGACTTTGTCCTAAACCATTGTGTGCTCTTTGGGCCCACCAAGAATTCCCCTAAAAACCATTTACTATCCCCTTAAAACCATTCACTGTCCTCCTAAAATCATTCACACTTTCCCATCTCTCTTGTCCTAAGAGGAAGGGTATATAACTACCTGTGCCCCATTAGGGTTTTGGGCAGTCACTCTGATTCTCCCATGGGCATGCTAATAAATTTGTATGCTTTGTCTCCAATTAATCTGTCTTTTATGAATTTATTTTTCAGGGGAGCTCCAGAGGACAAAGGAGGAGTTTTCCTTTGAGCCAGCCATACAAGGTCTACGAAAAGAAGGATAAAGGATGGGCTGAAAAGTCCTCAGTGGTGTCCAGAGGTGACTGCCTGATAAGGCAACTTGTGAATGTAGTAAGAATGGAAACTTGTGAGTTGACAGAAGAGGAAACAAAAAACTGGAGAAAAGAAGGTATTTGTGCGGGGAAACAGTGCTGTGCTGTAGATAAATGTTATAGAGGCAGGGTAGGCAGAGGAGCATGACATCTGTAGCAGGTAAAGTAAAAGAACACCTAGCTGGTTCTCCCACTTTGGTTATAGTTAGTGTTAAAAGATAATTTTTAAAAATAGTTAAAAATCATGATTCTTATAGTAGAGAAAAAATTTTTCTCCCTGTAGTCTCCTAGGTTCTCTAAGTGGTGTCCTACAATGCAGACTAATAAGAGTCTTTTGCAGACAAAAGACAGACTAATAAGAGAAAAATGAACAGAAGCCTATTAACATGTGTGTAACATGTGCACATAAGAGCACTCAGTGATGAATAATAAAAAGGGGTGGTTAGAACTTAAGTCTACATATTGTCTCACCAAAGAAAAACACATTTACAAAGAAGTGACCAGACAAAGGAAAAGTGTCTTAGGCTTCCAAGGGTAGCAAAGTGGGAAGGCAAATATGTGGTGAAACTATAGAAGATAAGGATTGTCTTGATAAAGTTTGTTGTGTAGATTCCTTTCAGTGCCTTCTTCTGAAATCACTTTTAATGATAAGGTTGTTAGGCCCTTCCTGGTACAGGAAGTGTGTGTATAGGTTAGAGGCTGTGGAGACACCTTCAAAAGGGGAATTATGAAAAAGGGCTTCTGTTGTGAGTGGCACACGTGGGGCAACTCAACTGCTCTTTGTGTGGAATTGACACCAACAAGGAGAATTATGATTTGCATGCAGGCAGATGGGGCAGGGGACACACAAAAAACTTTTCTTGCATCTCTTTCAATTGTCTTCAGCTCAAAATAATCTCCATATTTTGGAGTGGCATATTGTGGAGCAATATACTCAAATCCCTTCATTATACAGGCTTATCAAATGAGCACATTTGCTTATTTCATAAGGGAATTGGCCAAATTTGCTTTGTAAGCTATGCAAAGCAAAAGTCAAAAAAGCACAGATGTATATAGAGTAAAAGGATATAGAATTGAATGGGCAAATGGAGGCAATTTTTTTTCCCCACAGAATGGCCAGAAAGACAATGAATCTTTTCAGAACATGAGAAAATTTGTGTCTATCAGTTACCTACAACTTAAAAAGTTTAACAGACATGGCTAGAACCTAGTAACTTGGATGGGTATCTTCTACATAATGAACACTTTTCTGTTAAAACACAAATTCTTTTCTGCATTAGATACCTGGTGGGAGGATGATAATGATGCAGGAACTTGCCAAGTGGGTTTTTGGCTTCATGAGGGAAAGAATTCAAGTGCAAGCCAAGACACAAAGTTTGCTGAGATAGGGACAGATGATAGATTCTCCTCCACAGACAGAGTAGGGGTCCTCTCTTAAGCAGGAAGGAAACCCCTATGGGGAAATGGTAATATTTTTGAATATTCAAAAACCCCATATGTGACCACCATTATCTGGTGGCCAGGCCACAAATTTCAATCATAAACAGCTGTCACAGAAAGGTAAGCACAAACATTTCAGACGGCATCTGGCTTACCAATTCATTGATCCTTGTGTGGGCCTAGACTGGCGACTTGCTGGCGACGTCCTTGTTCAGGCTGGTATCCATCGAAATGGCTGCATTCCAGTTCCTTCAAAATGCCTTTTCTGCCTTATCCCCACATTAACAACATGAAGGTTTGGGGAATGCTTTGGACTTAAAGTGTGGGACACTAGTGACACTACAGAACAAGATAATTTAGGTTAGAGATGGCACCTAAACTGGTCACCATAGTCAGGTTTCCGATATTGGGAGTGTGGTAATTATCCCTAGTGTTGCTGAGCTTATCCTTTTTCTGGTGGTAGCAAATGGTCAAATGCTAAATAAGCCTCTTGCCAGTCTCACAACTATCTGACTTGTGTCCATCAAGGAAGATAACTTATAAGATAGGTCTAGCTTCAGGACATTAGAAACCCTACCTCCAGTCAGAAAGATACATACATTTAGCAATTTTATCTTGTAATCATGAATACAATGGATTATATTCACTTAGGTATATAAACAAGGAAGATTTCTTTTTTGTCTTTGCAACCCCTTGAGTGGGCTGCCTGTGGTGCACATCACCTTCTAATTTAATGCTTATTCAATAATAAAATTACTTTCTTTCTCTTCTTTGTAAACAGGTTTCTTGGGCTGGGAGGACATTTTGTTTGTAATTATCTTTCCTGAATAATAGCCACAAGAGTAAGATGAAACTGGAGACTTTTTGAGTGTATCATGAGGGCCTTGCAGGCTGTGTTCAGAGGCACAGTAGGAGAGCTCTGTTAGAAGGATCTAGAGTTGGCTAGTGGGAGTAAGGCAATGGCCTTAGGAAAGCTCTCTCAGCCTCATCCATCCCACAACTGCCATAGGGGCTCCTGAGGAAAGATGCTCTGGTATTGCCTGAGCTGTGGTGAGGCTATGTGGCTACACTTTCTTAGACTGAAAGTTTTCTTAGAGATGCAGCCTCTGTTCCCCAGGATTACAGCTTACTAAACAATATGGCTAATTGGCAATTTGACTGTTGGGACACTTAGCAAATAGTGAAAATTAAGCCACATGAGAAGGTAGAGTTCAATAATCATGTCTACTGTTGTGATTTGTGGACGCTATTGATAGGCAGAAGTGGTGAGAACCAAAGCCATCTTACAGTGACTCTCAGAACCTCCCTGTCTATGTTAACGTGACTGTGCTATTCCAGTGTTTGTGTTAACATTACATTACTTTCCTGCCCAGGCAGATTGTTCCCTGTAGGAGAGACTCCAAAGACAGAATAACATCAGTGGCTTCAAAACTGTTTTCTTAATCTGTACCTTGTACTGCCAGCACTTGCACATGAGAACCAAATGTGGAGACATTTTTCTTTTTAAAATACTGTGTCTGTGCCCTAACCCAGGTACTACATCTCAATAAACATCTCAGTGGGAGTTATCTATTTGGAAAAGAGTTAGGATGTACCTAATTTGGAAAAGCACCAGACAATATGGAACCCTGTTCTTGGCCCTTTTAACCATCTCCTGAATATATCTGTCAAGAACCTTAGTTTAACATGCACAAAACAAAGTACTTGTTTATAATATCACCATCCTTATGAATGTAGGTATCAGATTTATTAGCTTGGGCCCAAATCAGGCAAGAGAAACCACATAGTAACAGACATATTTAATGTAAGAAACTAATAATTACAAAAGAAGATAAACATAGTAAGAGATTGGCTAGGAAGAAGTGAAGTCTGAAGAATCTAGGCATAGCAGACAGAGCCCCTAGAGCTCAGCGGAGTGCAAAAGGAAGGTCTGCCACCCTCCAGGGCTGAGAGCCAGACTTGTTGGAGAGGACAGCAGGGAAATCTTTGTGGTGCTTGCTGGCGGAACTTGCCAGAAATCAGCCCTCTGGGAGCCAAAGTAAGCTGTTCAAAGGGACATATCTTACTGGGGAGACATTCTGCTACAAAATAGTCTGAGAGTGCCTGGGTGCCTGCTTGCTGCCTGTCAGGAACTAAGAGAGCCTTGAGTGCTACAGGAGAAGGTGCTGGACAAAGATACAGGCAGACTTGAGCACACCAGAACAAGGAAGAAAATGCTTTCCTCCTGTGCCCTCTACTGACAAGCTAACATCATGCCAGCTGGCAAAGGAAAAATATTTAACAGTTTCAATTTCATCGAACAGGCTTTCTATGAATTTGGAGCTGAGAGGCTATCAATTGCTAATGGGCACCTGGGAAAGTGATTTCAGGCTGTTCCCCTCCCACACTCTCTGACCTTGTTAGCACCCTAGTCTGTAGGTTTTGCCCTGGAAATGCTGGAAATGTCTAGGTGTCCTCGCAGCTTTGCCATCATCTCCTGCCTCCTCACTGGCCCCCTGCCTCTTGACTCTCTACTCTTCCCACTCTTCCCATTGCTTCCAGAGACGCTTTTCTTGAAGTCAAATGCATCTAGTGATGGACCATGCTAATTATCCTCTATGTATTTATACAGGATGCAAAAAAGACTAAGAGATATAGTGCTAACTAATCAAAAATGACACCGCAAATGAGCATGACAACATAATACTATATCTGGAAATGAGAAACTCTCTTCTTGAATTTCCCATCCTGTTTATTTGCCTGTTGAATTATTATAGTTTAGAAGCAATCAGTACACTTAAGGAATTTTGAGAGAAAACTGATAGAGTGAAGAATTAAAGAGTAGAAGTTCTGCTTTTTCAAACTTGAATTTCAGATACTGAAAAAGAAGTTATTTGAAACCCTGGATTGAAGAGATGAGAAATTCACTAATTATCCTTAGAGTTACTGACTAATAAACAATTTAACAATTAGTGTGCACTAGACACACTACCCTGAGAGGTGTTTACATCTGGGCAGAGCCAACTTCTTCGTTAGGAACAGTACTGAGGACCACAATGAAAATTAGAAGAAAAGATGGATTTTTAAATCAACATTACATATTTGTATATCAACATAGCTGTCAAATATACACATTTTAAAATATTAGTCTATAGAAGGCAGGACTCACAAAGCCAAAAATGCTTCATGCCCATAAAAGTCATAACGCAGCCCTGTGTCTAAGGCTGATGTCAAAAGAGTGTCTTGGCCGGGCACAGTGGCTCACATCTGTAATCCTAGCACTCTGGGAGGCTGAGGCTAGTAGATTGCTTAAACTCAGTAGTTCGAGACAAGCCTGAGCAAAAGTGAAACCCTGCCTCTATTCAAAATAGAAAAACTAGCCAGGCACAGTGGCAGGCTACTATAGTCCCAGCTACTCAGGAGGCTGAGGTAATAGGATCACTAGAGCCCAATAGTTTGAGGTTGCTCTGATGTCATGGCACTCTATTCAGGGCAACAGCATAGACTCTGTCTCAAAAAAAGGAAAAGAAAGAGAGAGGGTTTCTCACAAGTAAAAAGGCTAAAATCCACTGATGGGTTCTCATTCATTTTTACTGATCATCATTTCATAAGAATTTTCTTTAGTGATTTAGAGTTTAATAATTTTAATTAATATGATTAGTCATTGTTGTTCCAAGGCTATGGACCCTGTGGCCAAGGTTATTTCTGGGCTAAATAACAAGATGAGATGTTGAACGTGGACCCGGAGATGGAGTATAACCTCCGCTGCCACAATACTGGCTCAAATTATTAGCATCTCTCTCTTGAAATACTAGCCATTTAATTAGTGTCCTTGTTTCTTCTCATGAAGAAATCGATTCTTGAGAATCAATTTTCTACTGAGTTACCCAAAGACTCTTTAAAAAGAGATAGAGTCTCATTGTTTTGCCCAGGCTAGAGCTCCATGGTCTCAGCATAGCTCAAAGCAACCTCAAACTCCTGGATTCAAGCAATACCTTGGCCTGAGCCTTACCAGGAGCTGTGACTACAGGCACCTACCACAATGATGGATAATTTTTCTATTTTTAGTAGACATGCAGTCTTACTCTGCTCAGACTGGTCTTGAACTCCTGAGCTCAAGCAATCCTCCCGCCTTGGCCTCCAGAGTGCTAGAATTTCATGTATGAACCACTATACCTGGCCAAGACTGGAATCTTTATAAAGCAGAGAAAAATTTAGTTTTTCTTCTTAATAACTCATTAAAAAGAACTTTTAAATGTATCTATCCCTTGTGGTAGCTTTAATAGGGAAATGAGGTTGAAGTCAAGGAAAAAAAGTTATTTAGTTATAATATTATATTGAAATCTAGTACAGCTAGACTCAGTGGCTCATGCCTGTAATTCTAGCACTCTGAAAGGTTGAAGAGGATGGATTGCTAGAGCTCAGGAGTTCTAGACCAGCCTGAGCAAGAGCAAGACCCATCTCTAAAAATAGCTGGGTGTTGTGGCAGGTACCTGTAGTTCCAGCTTCTCGGGTGACTGAGGCAAGAGGATCACTTGAGCCATAGAGTTTGAGGTTACTGTGAGCTATAATGCCCCAGCACTTTACCCAGGTTGCCAGTGTGAGACTCTGTCTAATGAAAAAAAAAAAAAAGAAAGAAAGAAAGGAATCTAATAATTTAGTCTCTAGTTGTTTCTTTTATTGAGAGCAGGGGATGAAAATTGTTTCTATCCCACCCCAGCCACTTGTTCTTCTAACAGCGTTACCAGAGCAAATGGATTAGATAAATCATTCTTCCTACAGAGCCCCTATGTGGAGAGAGGAGATGAGAACTGCATTTGGACATATGTAGATTTATGTAAGTTACCAAATACTATTCCTCAGTTTCCTCATCTTTAATCTAGGAACAAAACATTTTGCTAGGTTACTGGTAAGTTTTAGAAAGATAGAGTTGAGCCTGAGAAGATTATGAAGAACTGACTTCTCTTTCTATGGTGCCATGTGCCCAAAGACCTCACTCTCTTTTACTGCTTAAAATTCTAAGGCTGTGAGGAATCTTAGCTCTTTTTTAGTCCAGCTCCTTGTATCACACATGTAAAAATACTAAGAGATTGTAGAAGATTTATCATTCATACTTTTAAATTGTCATATAATTGTGAATAGGTGACAAAGTCTTCTAACCTAGTATTCTTAATTTCTAGTGATGATCAATTGGCTTCAATCAAATGCTAAGGAGATATTAAATGGATCCAATAGAAAAAATAAGTGAGAATCTTCCTAATTCTGGACATTAGGCTGGTGTGATGAATAATAATTCCTTTATCTGAAATGGCAGCTAGAAATTCTTAACACTGGTCATATACTAGAATTATCTAGATCCAGGACCTCACTCAAAATTTTTCATTCTGTTGGTGTGATACAAAAATTAAACATTAACACAACTAAATATTTAGAGTGGGATAATAGCTGTGATGGAAGTGAGAAGAGCTTGAGAGCACAGAAAGGAGGGATTTGCCTGGGGATTAAGAAGGCAACATGGAGAAACCAACTAAAAAACAGTTCATAATTATTTATCTTAACTCAACAAATATCTATAGAGCAAAATGTCTCTCTCAAGTATTGTATTTGATACCATCTGAATAAAAGAAAGCATATGAGCCAAGTGGTTTACAATTAAGGAATCAAATAATAAATAGTTGAATAAGAAAAAGAATTTATAATTCCTTCCCAAAAAAGTATAAACAAATGCAAAAGTTACCTGCCTTATAGAGAAGCAAACCAGACAACGTCCAAATAGCAAGAGAGGGAGTTCTTTGAAGACCCAGGTTAGTTCTGGATTTTTACTTTACTGGTTTGAATCTGTGCTATGATCATTCGGCTCATAGATACAATTTCCAGGCTTTTGTCCCCTCCCCTGATCCTTTCCTCCCACACTTCTTTACTTCTTAGCCTGTCGTATAGCATAGAATTGGCCTGACAGTTGCAACAGAGGCCTTAGCCCACTTGAAGACCTGGTCTATCCTTATGGAATGAGGGCATGTCCCCAGCAGCAGTAGAAAATCAAGACTACAGGTTGTGGGAGAAGCACAGGGAAGGCTGACAGCACTGGAGGGCAACTGGAACACCTCTCTCTTCCCCTTTCTCTGCACTTTGTAGTAACTTGGTGAATGGAAGGGGCTGGGTCTTCCTCACATCTAGACACAGGAGGGTGGTTGGCTGAGGGACTGGGCAAAGTGGGAGACCGTTGAGGAGGGACTGGGAGATTGTGTTTGTCTCTTCATCTTCTCCTTACTGATCCTCCCTTTCCCTTGCCATTGCCTGCCCTGCAGGTCTCTAAATAGGTATTTCTTTATGTAAACAAATAGCAGAGAGCCCAAAGAAAGCATTTATTTCTATGACCTTGTTTATTGCACAAAATAATATTCTTAACAAGAGTAATAGGGAATTAATAAAAAAAGACTCTATCTTAACAAATCACCTATTGTCATGTAACCATGCACTTTATTACTCTTTCTTCTTATTCTTTGTTTTGCACAAATTTGAGATATTTGTAATTAGAGAAGTGATCAATGGATCTCAAGAATTATAGGGATGTTGTCCTCAGGTGTTCCTGCCATTTAGTGTTATTTCTTTTGATATCTTATTGCTATAATTTGTCAGAGGCTCTAGGAATAGATGTTATAACAGAAACTATTTTGGGGAAATAAGGTGTTTTGTGTAGAATAGGGTGATGTGACGTACCAGCCACATCCCCTTTCTGCTGGGAGTGCTGCTGGTTCAGAGCTCTCCAGGCACTGCTTTCAGCTAAGGATTTTCCTTGTTCATGGCTATACTATATAACCAATGACTTGTTGATGCAGAGTTTTAAAAACCCTGCTCCTGGGACAACTTTATAGGCTGTTCTAGCTTCAGAGCTTCTGTGGGTTGGGATGACAACTTCATTGACATTTATCATAATCCAACTGCTCCCTCTGCCCTATCCTGGTCCTTTTCCTTCACAGATGTTGACCTGCAAAGTACCTTCAAATAAAACTCCTTCATGCTACAAGCTTTCTCAAAGTCTGCTTCTAGGGGAACACAACCTGTAACAAAGATAGTGATTACCATAGGAAAATGCCACCTGGCTTGGGTAAGTGGGAAAGTTGAGTGAGGGAAAGCTAGCCCATATAAAGAAAGAGTACCTTCTAAGACACTCTGAGTATTTCAGGCATTATAAAGCAGTGTTACTTTGAATAATCCCCTCCTACATAGAATGGGCATTTCACAGCTGTGCTGGTTGGGTTAGGTCCTACCTGACTTTCCCCTCATTTCTTCATTGTTTTGTAAATTCAGCTTTAACCTAAAAGAGTATATTTTGAGGGGTTTAGAGCAATTGATTTAGGAAATTAACTTTTGAATTAGAAATGTTTTGGGTCATGGGTTATGCCAATTATTATTAATTATGGGTTATGTTGATTATTGTTCTTGTTAAACTTTTATGTGTAAAACTGTGGTTTTAGAGAGGTTACTCTCACTGTTTTCCAGAATTACTGGCCTTCTGACAATCAAGTTTATTGGACCTAATCACTGTCTTTGCATTTGGCTGACAGTGACAGGCAGCCAGACTCTCTTCATTTACTTACGTTAATTTTATCTCAGGCGTCTTCCTTTTAGATCAACATCCCAATAATGCACATGATTAAAGATAAAAGAATTCTGATATCATCTTCCTGGAGTAAATGCAGATTCTACAGGCCTTATAAGGGCTCACTCCCACATGGCTGACCTCACTTTAGAGACCAAGCTCATGTCTTAGGCCTCCTATACTTCTGACGTATTGATTATGAATTGGGAGTTCCTAGGACTCTCTCCTTGTGTTTGAAAATTGGTTAGAACAGCTCACAGAAATCAGGAAGGCACTTTACTTGCTATTGGCAATTTATTATAAAGGATACAACTCAGGAACAGTTAAACAGAAAAGGCACATGGGGTGAGGTATGGGGGTTTCTGGAACTTCCTTGCCCTCTCTGGATATACCACCTTCCCAGCACATGGCTGTGTTCTATAACCCAAAAGTTTTCTGAACCCCAATATTTAGGGGTTTTATGGAGGTTTCACTGCAAAGGTACAATTAATTAAATCACTGGCTATTATTGATTAACTCCAGCCCCTCTCTCCTCCTAAGGGGTCCAAGGATGGGGCAGGAAGTTCCAACCCTCTAATTGTGTAGTTGGTTCCTAAGTCCACTAGACCTTGTCCTCCCAGAGTCTCCTTATTAGCATAAACTTGGGTCCTGTAGTGAAGGGCAGATTCCCCTACATTCTTATGAACTTAGGAAATTCCAAGGGTTTTAGAAGCTCTGTGTCAGGAACCAGAAGCAAATATCAAGTACATATTTCTGACCATCAGATTCCCAAAACACAGTGTAAGAGCTTGCGAGGCAACACTTGGTAGAGAAGTTGATTCAAACATTAAGAGCCAAGCATTCTGAGAATGTATGGAACTAGGAAGGCCAAGTGGGGAGAAGAGGCGGAGGCAGAATGTTAGCCAGAAAGTTGGGGCTGTGCTTGAAGGTTTGCTTGTTCACCTCACAGACTCCTCTCTCTTTAGCAGGAAGGGTGTGCTGGAAGCAAGCTCCAAGGTCCTCTTGTGTGCCCACTGCCAGGAGGCCAAAACAGGCTTCTGTTGTCATTGCACGACAGACATCCAGGGTCAATACAAAGAGTGGTCAAGCGGGGTGTGGCTTATAATCCTAGCATCCTGGGAGGCCAAGACCAGTGGATTGCCTGAGCTCAGGAGTTTGAGACCAGCCTGAGCAAGAACAAGTACTAAAGATAGAAAAACTAGGTGGGCATTGTGGCAGGTACCTGTATCCCAGCTACTCGGGAGGCTGAGGTAAGAGGATTGCTTGAATCCAGGAGTTTGAGGTTGCTGTGAGTTATGACATCATGGCACTCTACCCAGGGCAATGGAGTGAGACTCTGTCTCAAAAAAAATAAAATACAGTGGCGCCCATAGCTGGCCACGTACACTGAGGCTGGTGGGTTCAAACCCCACCTGGGCCAGCTAACACAACAATGACGACTGCAACAACAACAAAAATTAGCTAGGTATTGTGGTGGGTGGGTGCCTATGGTTCCAGCTAATTGGGAGGCTAAGGCAAGAGAATCGCTTAAGCCCAAGAGTTTGAGGTTGCTTTGAGCCGTGACGTCACGCCACTCTACTCAGGGTGACGGCTTGAGACTTGGTGTCAAAATAAATAAAATAAAATAAAAATAAATAAAAAATAGAGTGGTCAAGTGTATTAGGAGGTGAGTGGTAGCAGTGCTAGGGGGAATGCATTTAGAGCACTTCCTGATGCATTAGTGGGTGTCTAGAATTTCTACCACTCCCGTTTGTTCAGTTAGGAAGCAATCATTGAGTGCCTTCTGTGTGCCAGGTATTGTGCTTGGTTAGCTCTGGACTGTGTCAAGAGGAGCAGAGATCTGAGTAAAGACAGATGAGGAAATAATAATCTTTAGGGGAATGGTTGTTCTATAAGAGCAGGACAGCAATTCACTACAGCCCATTTCTATGAAGTCCGAGCAGGTAGAAGAACCATGGTGTTTGGAGGGGCTGAATCACAAGGACACCTGATAACAGCATTGGCAGTTTTGAAGGGTGTCTTGCAAAGTGGGAGCATCCATTGGAATGGAAGGTTGCAGGTTAATTGGCTGAATAGTCCATGAAAATGGAGCATCTCTTTAATATCAGGTAGTTTGCCCCAACTTAGGTGACCTCAGGGTAAGTGGGAAGGAGGAGACATCTTTGAATATGACAGGAGGATGTCTAAAGTGGAGGCCATGATTATTGCAGAGGCATTTAAAAATGATAATGGTGCTGCTGCCTAAGCTTGCTTTGCTTTGGTGGTGGGCATCAAGGTAAAGAAAGTCATCAAGTGTATTAGTGGCCCAGGTATTAATTTCCTAGGACTTGGCCGGGTATAGCGGCTCATGTGGAGGAGGCCGAGGTGAAAGATCACTTGAGGAGTTCATAAGACTGGACAACACAGTAAGACTCTGTCTCTAAAAGAAAATATTAGCAGGACATGGTGGCATACACCAGTACTCCTAGCTACTCAGGATGCTGAGATGGAAGGATCGCTTGAGACCAGGAGTTAGAAGTTGCAGTGAGCTGTGAATCACCCTGCTGGACTCCAGCCTGAGTGATAGAGTGAGACTCCATCTTTTTTTAAAAAAAAAAGTCCTGAGGGCTGGGCACAGTGGCTCCCCCTGCCTGTGTTCCTTGGCTTGTGGCTGCATGATTCCTCTCTCCATCTGTCTTCAGGTGGCCATCTTCTCAGTTCCTCGGTGTGTCTCTTTTAAAAACACTTGTCATTGAAGTTAAGGCCCCCTGTTTATGTGGGGTGATTTCATCCTGAGATGCTTAAGTTAATTAAATTTGCAAAAACCCTTTCCCAGATAAGGTCAGTCACAGGTTCTGGGACTTGGGCATATATCTGGGGACCGCCATTCAACTTACATACCAAGTCCTCTGCATACTATGTTCCTAGACACAAATGGACAAAGGTGGTCTCACAAATGAGTCTGTGTTTCAGGTGTTACATGCATGCTCTAAGAACTCTTTCTCAGCTTTCCTCACCTCTGTCCTGTCACCAGGTATTCTAGAGCTCTGCTAGACACCATAGGAAGATGTGTTTTTCTAAGATATTCTTGGTCTGAAAGATTTCCTGCGGATGAGGCTGACCCTGCTACACCCTGAGAGTCCAGCTTCTAAGTTGGGCAGTTGCTTAACAGTGGATTAAAACGAATCACTTTGAAAAGATGACCCAAATGCCCTTGATACATAGTAGCCATTATTGTTATCTCAAGGCCTGCTGCAGTGGCTCTGAATAGTCTGATTATGGCCTTTACTGAGTGCCAGTTTCTCACAGGAAGAATCCAGGCCATAGAGGCAGCCTTGACAGCTAATCATTTTGGCTCGCAGCTTTCTGTGCTATAAATGACAGCACGTTTGTACCTACATCCTCCAGAGAAAAGCTAGTCCTCACTGTGGTGTTAAAAACCTTGCTTTGAAGTGTTGGGCTGGGTCACTTCCATCACAGCAAAATTGGGTAAAAATAAAGTGAGTTTTCAACTGCAAATATGGAATGATGCTTGGACTCTGGCAACTCGTCCCCCTTTTGTGGGAACTATTTGGAGCAGTTAGGACCAAGACGTGGTGGATGGGTTGGTCATGTCTGACAAGCCACAGGAACTACGGGATGACTCTCTTCTGAGGACCTTTCACTACTACAGTGCAGACAGTCTTATGTTCATAACATTTCAGTAAATGTGAAAACCAAGTAGCAGACTTAAGTTAGAGAATGACATTATACAATGCAATACCAGGGCCACATTGTAATATTTCCTCTTCTGCTCTGTATTTCTTTGTAGCACTTATCCAGATTTATAGATTTGACTTATACATCTTGGGATCTTTCCTTTTCTTTTTTTTCTTCTTTTTTTAGTCTTGCTCTAGTCACCCTGGGCTATAGTACAGCTCACTGCAACCTCCAGCTCTGGGGTTCAAGGGATCCTCCTGCCTCAGCCTCCTGAATAGCAGGGACTATAAGACACCTACCACCATGCCTGATTAATTTTTCTCATTTTAGTAGAGACTAGAGATGGAATCCCCCTCTTTCTCAGGCTGGTTGCAATCCTCCCACTTTGGCCTCCTGGAATGCTGGGATTACAGGTGTGAGCCACTGCACCCAGCCAATTTATATATCTTGTTGACTCCCCTTGTCTTTGCTCCCTGTACCATGAATGTAATAAGCTCCATGTCCTAGAATACAATAAATGGCCAAAATATACTGTCTCATGAAGAAATCAAATCTCAACTTTCTGCTCTAACAACCCCAACCATAAGCTCCACAAGAAGAGAAAGGCATTCCTTCCTCTGGTCTCTAACCACAGCACCACTTCCAGCAGCTCAAAGCCTGTTCACCTCTGCCTCTTGTGTTTTAGAACAACAAAGGATTGTGGTTCATTTAGGATGCAATGAACTTGAGATACTGTTGGAAGAGATGTTTGTCAAGCTTCAATACTTACTATATGATGAATTTTCTGAGAGCCTTTTATTCCAGGGCTGCTGATTCCTAGTCCAGGATGTAGAAACATCTCTCCTGTTCAAGACATAGCCCAGAAATGCTCTGGGGAATTCTGTTTGGGGAGGACCATTGTTAACTTAATGCCCAATGTGTTCTGGGGCCTGGGATAGATAATCTTACATTTACTATTTTATTTACTACTGTAAAATTATACATTCTTCTCCCATGAAAATACCCCATCCATCTGTTAATCCTACTTCCATACTTGTCTAGCCTATTACCATGCCTATAATACTCAGTCCCCATTATATCTTAAGAAATCAACTCACTTCTGTGTGGGGTAAACCCCCACAAAAATTAAGTGATATGTGCTCTTTTAATTCCAGAACTGAGCGAAAAGACTTGTGAGTATTATGCATTTTTGTCGAAGCCCTAAGCGACCTGGGAAAACACGGTGGGGGCCTGCAGGCCAGGTGCAAAAACCTCCTACAGGGAACCCTGACTGTGCAGTCAAGTCAGCCTGTCAGATAAGGATTGAAACGGCCCATTTGTGCAGAGGACATGACTCAAAGGTTGATGTGAGTAAAAAGAAAAACTCCATCGTAATGATGTTGAGTAAAATACTCCATCATGACTGCAGGGTCTCCAAAACCATAAAAAAACAGTCATGAAGCCAGTTTCTCAGAAATTTAATTGAGTACATAGAAGAGAAAGGTTTTACTCCTCTGTTTATCCTAACCTTTAACTTTAACAATAGAATTCAGATAAAGTATTGTTCTTTTAGATCTTCCAAGAGGAATAGCCTGAGGCTAGCTTAAGATGGTTGTCTTACTTTCCCAGACTTTCTTTCTTTAGGCTAATCTTATGATGGCTATCTCACTTTCCCGGACTTTCTTTCTTTTCTATAGTTTAAGATAAGAAATGAGGATGTTAGGATTACCGATCAATGTGGTATACGTGACTGGCTCCCAATAAAAGGAAGTGGAAAATAAGGACATTTTGTTACATACCATCTAAGAGTATGTAGTCGTTTCTTGCTTTCAAACAATTCTTTTTTTTTGTTTTTTTTTTTTTTTGAGACAGAGTCTCAAGCTGTCCCCCTGGGCAGAGTGCCATGGCTTCTCTGCTCACAGCAACCTCCAACTCCTGGGCTCAAGCGAGTCTCCTGCCTCAGCCTCCCAAGTAGCTGGGACCACAGGCACCCGCCACAATGCCTGGCTATTTTTTGGTTGCAGCCATTACTGTTGTTTGGCGGACCTGGGCTGGATTCGAATCCGCCACCTTAGGTGTATGTGGCTGGCGCCTTAGCCACTTGAGCCACAGGCGCCAAGCCATCTTTCAAACAATTCTAGGAGCAACCTTGCACCCATGGCCAAGTTACCCTTCTCTCTCCGTGAGAAAGAACATCACCTAACATCTTTCCATCTTTTTTCTATGCATATGAATCCTATTTTAAAATGGCATCATATTAAACAATATATCAAAATAGCACATACCCACAAGTAATATGGATGTATATTACAACATTGTATGGTGGCAACCACTATGGATGTTCATATAATTCCCTCCAAAACAAACAAAATCTATGCACAGTGCATCCTGTCATCTACAATCTATCTATCCATTCTTTATGCATCTATATATCTATGAATTAATGTATCAATTTCTATATACCTTTGTATCTCTTAAATTTCCTTGTATCTTTCTGTGTATGAATTCTATGTACCTGTGTACTCATTCATCTCTTTCTATCTATTCATCATCTGTCCATGTATAGATCTCTCTCAGTGAATTTATACCTATGTGTCTATTTAGGTATATATGTACCTATCTATGGTCTATCTTTCTATTTTTGCTTATATTATATATTTACATATTTATCTGTTAATTTTCTATCTATTGAATTATCACTTATCTTTGTATTTATTTATTGTCTTTGTTTCTATCTATATATTTACCTATGTGTCTCCCATTTATTTATGAATGTGTGTATGTATCTATTTATGTATCTATGTATCTATCACTTTTACTTCCACAAAAGGCTTTCTGTTATGTACATTTTAGCACCTTGTTTCTTCCCTGCATTAAGATGCACTAAATGCATCTTAGAGATCTTGTACACAAGGAGTTCAGAACTATTACATTTATTCTTTAATGGAGGCATTGTTATCATCGGAAGAATGTTCCTATGATACATTTAGTATTTCTTTTGTCCTCATTTACTGTACTATATAACAAAAGTATAAAATGTAAAGTTCTAACACACACACACACACTAACTACGTGATTTACATACTGCTTAGGTTAAGAAATAGGACATTGCCATCACCCAAAGGCCCACAATGGGCTCCTACTCAATTACAGTACTATCCTTCCTTAGTAGAAGTCACTCTACCCTGACTTTAGTTTTCTTTTTTTTTTTTTTGAGACAGAGTCTCAAGCTATCCCCCTGGGTAGAGTGCCATGGCATCACAACTCATAGCAACCTCCAACTCTTGGGCTCAAGCGAGTCTCCTGCCTCAGCCTCCCAAGTAGCTGGGACCACAGGCATCTGCCACAATGCCCAGCCATTTTTTGGTTGCAGCCATCATTGTTGTTTGGCGGGCCCAGGCTGGGGATTTGAACCCGCCACCTTAGGTGCATGTGGCTGGCGCCTCAGCCGCTTGAGCCACAGGCGCCGAGCCGACTTTAGTTTTCTGTTCATGAACGTTTTCTATCCTTTATTAACTTTCTTGTTCCTTGCTTCTTTTGCTTAGTGTTATATGTATGAGAGCCAGTCATATTGGGACTCATGGCTGAGTTTATTTTCACCATAGTGATGACTAAATCACATTTTAGAACAAATTACTTCTCATGTTGGTGGACACTTGGGTTTTTCTAGTTTAGGCCTGTTGTAGAAAATACTTTTATGAATAGACTTATAGAAGTATTTTGGTAGGCTGGACACAGTGGCTCATGCCTGTAATCCCAGCACTCTAGGAGGCCAAGGTTGGTGGATTGCTCGAGCTCATGAGTTCAAGACTAGCCTGAGCAAAAGCGAGACCCCATTTCTACTAAAAATAGAAAAACAGACAAGCAGAACGCTTGAGCCTGAGTTGGAGGCTGCCATGAGCTATGATGCTACAGCACTCTATCCAGGGTTATAGTTTCACACTCTGTCTCAAAAAAAGAAAAAAGGGCAGCGCCTGTGACTCAGTTGGTAGGGTGCCCCATATACCAAGGGTGGAAGGTTCAAACCCAGCCCCGGCCAATCTGCAACCAAAAAATAGCTGGGTGTTGTGGTGGGTACCTGTAGTCCCAGCTACTCAGGAGGCTAAGTCCAGGAGTTGAAGGTTGCTATGAGCTGTGACCCCACGGCACTCTATGGAGGGCAATAAAGTGAGACTCTGTCTCTAAAAGAAAAAAAAAGAAGAAGTATTTTGGTCTTTGTATGTACCATTTAAAAAATTAATTGTTTTTATTAATACATAACTAGATGTATATATTTTCAGGGTCCATGTAATAATTTGATACAGTCACATTATCAAATCAGGTTAATTGGAATATTCATCACCATGTGTATCAGTTTTGTTTGTTTGGAGATAAGGTCTTAATGCTGAAGTCTCCTCCCTCAGCATCCTGAGATCTGGGACTAAAGGGGCATGCCATTACTCTGGGTTTCATATGCACCAACTTTTTTTTTTTTCTTTGAGACAGAGTCTCACTTTGTTGCCCTCGGTAGAGTGCCATGGCATCACATCTCACAGCAACCTCAAACTCTTGGGCTCAAGCAATTCTCTTGGCTCAGCCTCCCACGTAGCTGGGACTACAGGCGCCCACCACAACACCCGGCTATTTTTTTGGTTGTAGTTGTTGTTCGGCAGGTCTGGGCTGGGAGGGTTGGATTCAAACTGCCAGCTCTGGTGTATGTAGCTGGTGCCCCAACTGCTGAGCTAGAGGTGCTGAGCCATGCACCAACTTTTATTTTTTTAAATTATTTTTTATTAAATCATAACTGTGTACATTGATGCATTTATGGGATTCAGGGTACTGCTTCGATATACAATGTGAAATGTTTACATTGAACTAAGTAACGCATCCATCACAATTATACTCATTTTTTAATAGTTTTGAAATGTACCATTGCATCATGCACATTAGGTGAGGTCCCCCCAAATACCCTCCCTCCTTCCATATTCCCCCTCCCCTCCCCTTTCTCCTCTTCCCTTCTACGTTCTGGACTATAGTTATGTTTTTCCATTTATATGAGTGTGTATGTGATTATATATTGATTTCATATTGCAGCCCAATAAAGATTCTGGTGCAAATGTCTTTGTTGTAAAATGATTTTTGATCATCTGGGTATATACCTAGTAGAGGAATTGCAGGATCGAACAGTAGTTCTACTTTTAGTTCCTTGACTAAAGGAGTTCCACAAACTTCTTTCCAAAAAGGCTGTATTAGCTTGCATTCCCACCAGCAGTGTAGAAGCGTTCATTTCTCTCGGCATCCATGCCAGCATCTGTAGTTTTGGGATTTTGTGATGTGGGCTAATCTTACTGGAGTTAGATGATATCTCAAAGTGGTTTTGATTTGCATTTCTCTGATGATTAAGGGTGATGAGCATTTTTTCATGTGTTTGTAGGCCATGTGCATATCTTTAACAGAGAATTTTCTGTTCAAGTCTCTTGCCCACATACAAATGGGGTTATTTATTCTTTTCTTTTCTTTTTTTTTCTTTTTTATTTCTTTTTTTTTTTTTTTTTTTTTACAGTTTTTGGCCAGGGCTGAGTTTGAATCCACCACCTCTGGCATATGGGGCCTTACTCCTTTGAGCCACAGGTTCCGCCCCCTATTTATTCTTTTCTTATTATTAATTAGTTTGAGTTCTCTGTAGATTCTAGTTATCAGATCTTTGTCAGAAGCATAACCTGCAAAAATCTTCTCCCATTCTGAAGGTTGTCTGTTTGCTTTGCTTACTATGCTCTTGGCTGTGCAAAAGCTTTTTAGTTCGATCAGATCCCAGTAATGGATTTTTGGTGTTGCTTCAATTGCCCAAGGAGTCCTCCTCATAAAATATTCTCCCAGGCCAATTTCTTCAAGTGTTTTCCCTGTACTCTCTTCTAGTATTTTTATAGTTTCATGTCTTAAGTTTGAATTTTTTATCCAGTGAGAATGAATTTTTGTTAATGATGAAAGGTGGGGTTCCAGTTTCAGTCTTCTTTTTTTTTTTTTTTTTTGAGATGGAGCCTCAAGCTATCCCCCTGACTAGAGTGCAATGGCATCACAGCTCATAGCAACCTCCAACTCCTGGGCTCAAGCGAGTCTCCTGCCTCCGCCTCCCAAGCAGCTGGGACCACAGGCACCCGTCACAACGCCCGGCCATTTTTTGGTTGCAGCCATCATTGTTGTTTGGTGGGCCCGGGCTGGGGATTCGAATCCGCCACCTTAGGTGTACGTGGCTGGCGCCTTACCCGATTGAGCCACAGGCGCCGAGCCCAGTTTCAGTCTTCTACAGGTCACCAGCCAGTTCACCCAGCACCATTTGTTAAATAGGGAGTTTTTCCCCCACTGAATATTTTTGATAGACTTGTCAAAAATCAAATGATGATAAGTAGCTGGGTTCATCTCTTGGTTCTCTATTCTGTTCCATGAATCTACCGCTCTGTTTTTGTGCCAGTACCATGCTGTTTTGATCACTGTAGATTTATAGTATAGCCTGAAGTCTGGTAATGTGATACCTCCTGATTTGTTCTGATTTTTGAGTAATATATTTGCTATTCGAGGTTTTTTCTAATTCCATATAAAATGAAGTATTATTTTTTGAAGCTCTTTAAAGTATGACAGTGTGTGCACCAACTTTTAGAGGCATATTCCCAGGCCTGGAGTTTCTAGGTCATAGGTATGTCAGCTTCACTAAGTAGTACCAAGGTGTATCTAAATGTTAGTGCCCTTTGACCCCATCCTTCATGCAGCTGAGCCACTGCCCTACAACGCCTGGCTATTTTTTTTTTTTTTTTTGGAAAATGCTTAAAAAACTTGCCAACACTTGCTGTTGGGAGGTTATTAAATTATTTTTTATAAGTTTCCTGCTGATGGTCAATTTACTTCTCTCTCACTCTCTCTTTTTCTTAAGAGTTATTGCTATTACAAAAACTATAATGAACCCTGTCTCATAGATTACCTTGATGAGCTTGTGTAAATATAGTCATAGAATATCCCCTTAGTAGAGGGAAGGCTGAGTTAAAGGTCCTGTGCATGTTGACAGCTACTGCCAAATTTTTCTCCCTAAGATTCCCTCAGCAGCGCCCAACAAGTTTCTACTTCCTCTTATTGCCAACAACACTGGCATCATCAAATTTTAAAATGTTTACTAATATCTTGATATTTCATTTTTTGTGTTGATTTGGACTTATCTAATTACTAGTAATTTTTAAAAATATTATTTTTTTACTTGTAAGGGAAAGAAGGGAGGAAAAGAGGAAGGAGGGAGGGAGGGAGGGAAGGAGGGAAGGAAGGAAGGAAGACCCTCTTGCCACAGTTTTTTTTTTTTTAAGAGACCTTTTTGTTGCCCTTGGTAGAGGGCCGTGGTGTCACAGCTCACAGCAGCCTCCAACTGCTGGGTTTAGGTGATTCTCTTGCCTTAGTCTTTTGAGTAGCTGAGACTACAGGCGCCCACCACAATGCCCAGCTATTTTTTTGTTGCAGTTTGGCTGGGGCTGAACCCGCCACCCTCTGTATGTGGGGTGGGCACTGAGCACAGGCACTGCCTAATTATTAGTAATTTTAACTATTTATTTGTATTTAGTGACTATAACTTTTCTCTTTGAAAACTGCCAGTTCTTATTGTTAGCCCATTTCCATATTGGATTGTCATTTTTTTCTTATTAACTTAGACAAGCTTTTTTTTATATTAAGAAAATTAGCCCTTTGCTGTCATATATGTTATAAAATCTTTTTCTATTTGACACTTATCTTTAATGTATATATATTTTTTACTAAGACAGAGTCTCACTTTGTCACCTCGGTAGAGTATGGTGGCATCACAGCTCACAGCAATCTCAAACTCTTGGGCTCAAGTGATTCTCTTGCCTCTGCTTCCCTAGTAGCTGGAACTGCAAGCGCCCTCCACAACTGCCCAGCTATTTTTTTGTTTGTTTGTTTATTTAGTAAGCTTGGGCTGGGTTCAAACCCACCAGTCACAGAGTGTGTGGCCGGTGCCCTAACCACTGAGCCATGGACGCCCCCTTATCTTTAATTTCTAATTTTATATATATTGTATATATATTTTTTGAAACAGAGTCTCACTATGTTGCCCTTGGTAGCGTGCCGTGGAGTCACAGCTCACAGCAACCTCAAACTTTTGGGCTCAAGCAATTCTCTTCCCTTAGCCTCCCTTGTAGCTGGGACTACAGGCACTGGCCACAACACCCTGCTATTTATTTTTTATTGCTGCTGTTGTTTTTTTGTTTTGTTTTAGCAGGCCTAGGCCAGGTTCAAACTCACCCAGCCCAGGTGCATATGTCTGGTGCCCAATGGCTGTTATTGTTGTTTGGCAGGCCTGGGCCAGCCTCAAACCTGCCAGCTCTGGTGTATGTGGCTGGCGCCCTAGCTGCTGAACTACAGGCACCAAGCCTGTTTAAATAATTTTTATTTCACAGAGAAAAAAACATGTGTATTTACATTACTAGTTTCTTACCTTATAGTCTCTAGATTTTATATCCTTCTTAGAAAGGAATTACTAGGCCAAGTGTGGCAGCTCATTCCTCTAATCCTAGCATTCTGAGAGCACTCTACCGAGGGTGATAAAGTGTGACTCTATCTCTACAAAAAACAAACAAACAAAAAATAGCTGCCTGTAATCCCAGCTACCAGGGAGGCTGAGGCAAAAGACTTGCTTTGAGCCCAAGAGTTTGAAGTTGCTGTGAGCTATGATGTCATGCACTCTACTGAGGGCAACAAAGTAAGACTCTGTCTCAGAAAGAAAGGCCTTACTACCATCTTTTTTTTTTTGAGACAGAGTCTCAAGCTGTTGCCCTGGGTAGGGTGCCGTGGTGTCACAGCTGTTAGCAACCTCAAATTCTTGAACTTAAGCGATTCTCTTGCCTCAGCCTCCCAAGTAGCTGGGACTACAGGTGCCCACCGCAACACCTGGCTTTTTTTTGGTTGTAGTTGTCATTGTCGTTTAGCAGGCCTGGGCTGGGGTGGAATTTGCCAACCCCAGTGTATGTGGCCAGCGCCCTAACTACTGCGGTACAGGTGTCCAGCCCATCACTCATGCTTGTGCTTGAGATTTTTATGGTTCATTTTGTGTTCTCATCCTTAATATATGTTAAATCTTGAAAATTGATGTTTAAATCTTTGAGACACCAAGATGAGGGAAGGCAGAGGAGTCTGGCCTTTCCTTCCCACAGTTTGTCAGTGGATTCACATTTTCCTCTTTCTTTAAAATGTCACCTTTACCACGAACTAAAATGCCAGGTACAGTTGGTCTATTTCTGGATTCTTCATTTTGTCTCGCTGCCATTACTTTTCCTCCATGATAGAAACTGTTCCAGAATTTTCTCGCTGCTTGGGTCCAGAAGGTAAAAATGTTATCTTTTCTCTCAATCCAAAGTCAAAGCCCTATTCCCCCAAAGGAAGACAGGCTGGAGGAACACATCTGGGCAAGGGGCAGTGAGGGAAGGATTACTGTGTGGCCATTTGGCACAGAGGATCGTGGGCTGTTGATGCCGGAAGAACAAAGGTATAACATTCTGTGGATTCCTGAAGGGGAGAAATGCTCTTTGCAAACATAAAGCTGTAAGTTACGCAAGCAATAAATTAATATATGAGGACCAATATCTTGGGGCAAAGTTTGATTTCATTCAAAATGCCAGTGTAGCGTGTGACTGATTGATTAGTCATTCTTTATTTAAGCAGCTACAGTGGCAACTGAGCTGCGTACAGGGGCTGTAGGAGGGAGGTGAGCAGTGAGCTGCTTCGGATTGGAAGGGGAGCTGGCGTAGTAAAACTGGTTATCTGACACCCCAACAAAATGGCTCAGTTTTCTGAAAATAAAAGGGCCTATAAACAACGGAATAGACTCCATTAGACTATTTTGAACGGCTAGCTTTCTCAAATGCATCACAAGCATCCCCTCTTATTTCTACAATTGTCATTAATGCAGTTCAGGCACAATTGTTAAATAAATCAGGTAGCACAGGCAAGTGGCAGTTCCCAGCCTCATCTAATCCTGCTCTGCCAGAGAAACTACACTTGAACTCTTTCTGTATTTGATTTTTCTGGTGTTTTCCTCCTCACGTCTATATATTACATGTTTGCTACTATCCGCTTGAGACGTCCCCTCTTGCCTGTGTGCTTTGAGAGCTGACTTTTGTCACCCTGCGCTCACCCCACTCTGTAGTTATGTCACTTTCCTCTCTGTCCCATAACCCAGTATTCATGTCTATTGCTCTTTCCGTCATCCAGAGGTGGTATCCCTCGACTCCCCCACCTGCCTTTTCCATTTTTTCATATCTTTCAGGGAAGTGTTCACTTTTCCATATCAAGGTGGATAACATCTACTCTCTGTTCTACCAGCGGGGTTAACTCTCCAATGACCTGTTAACAGTTGCGAGGACCAGAAGGTGGCGCTGCGTAGGAGCGGAGCCCACACTGCCTTCAAGATGCTTGTAGTTCAAGAGGGAGAGACGGTAATCGAGGAGTGACAACAGAGAGGTGACGGCTCTGTGAGATGGTCCTGTCCTAACCCATGAATCTCCAACTCTCTCTCCAAACTTTCATCCCTCCAGGTGGTGAAAGCTCAAAGGTTGCAAAACCAGTTTGCTGAAACTTTCTTGGCAGGCCTTGCTCCAGACTGTGGGCGTGGCTGGCACCTGTACTATTTACGGCCTCCGGAGAAGACATTGCAGGGATGAAGCACGAGAGTGAAAGGGGAAGCTTTCGGCTTTTGTGAGATTTGAATTCTAAACTTCTATTACCTGCCCATAGGTATATATTCAAAGACATAGCCAAGAATTACCAAAACATTTAAAAAAAAATGTTAGTGTGAGGACTTCAGAAGGCGAGGTAATGTTGCAGGAAGGGAGGGCTGAAATAAAAGACACAGAGTCCAGGTGCCCTGCAGGATTATCAGGGGAGCCAGCGTGTGCACACACAAGTCCTGGGGGAAGACCAGAATCCATGAAACTCACATTGTTTTCAGGTAGATATTGAAGATGTGTGGGGCTCCCCCTTCAAGAACAGACTGGAAAACTTGAAACTTATTGCACGGGCTGCGGCTCCTAAAGTAGGCTTTGAAATCAAGATTTTTCACACCAGTGTAGACGAGGTGGGGAGGGTGTGATTGGCTGTTTTTCAGGATGAGTGGTCTGCGGAGCTGGGAGCCCACTTTGCGCTGAAGGCAATCCAGGCTGTGCTTCCTGCTCCCAACCCCAATCTAGTAGTCGTCCATCTATGTGAGTAAGATAAGTGAAGCCCAATCTGTGAAAATAGTGAGGGCCACCTTTTTCATTTTTTTTTTTTTTTTTTTTGAGACAGAGCCTCAAGCTGTACCCCTAGTAGAGTACCACGGCTTCACTGCTCACAGCAACCTCCAACTCCTGGGCTCAAGCGAGTCTCCTGCCTCAGCCTCCTAAGTAGCTGGAACCACAGTTGCCCACCACAACACACGGCTATTTTTTGGTTGCAGCCATTACTGTTGTTTGGCGGGCCCGGGCTGGATTCAAACCCGCCACCTTAGGTGTATGTGGCTGGTGCCTTAGCCGCTTGAGCTACAGGCGCCAAGACACCTTTTTCATTTTATATCTTTTTTTTTTTTTTGCTCGTATGAAAGGTTTTTATTGGTAGGGGGAGGGAGGCTGCAGAGCAGCACTGAGGAGGAGAGAAGAGAGGGGAGAGAGATAAGGAAAGAGTGGGGAAAAGAAAAGAGAGAGAGTAGAGAAGAGTGACAGGAGGAAGGGGGAAGACAGGAGAGAGAGAGAGAAGGAAGGCAGAAGGAGGCGAGAGAGCGAGGGCCACCTTTTTCAATCTTTTTTGACCATTTTCTCACAGGAAGAAAGAGATTTCACATTGCAACCCAGTTTACACATTTATACAAATTCACTCCTACATACATATATTGGGAATACATTTTCTTTCTTTTTTTTAAATTTATTTAATGATAGCTGTATACATTAATGTAAACATGGGGTACAGTATAGTGTTTTCATATACAATTTGAAATACTTTCATCAAGCTGGTTAACATAGATTTCTTGTCATTTGCTTAGTCATTGTGTCAAAACATTTATATTCTAGTTCTAGAAAAGTTCACTTGTACCCTTGTTAGACAGATACCTAGGTGATCTTTCCGGTCACCCTCCCACCACCCGGCCACCCTTCTCCCCTCCCCTTCCCCAACCCCTCCCCGTATTCTTGGGCTAGAATTAAGTTGTATCTTTCATTTGAGAGCTATAGATTAGTTTCATAAAAGGGCTGTGTACATTGGATACTTTTTCTTCCATTCCTGT
>CAUYQV010063921.1:0-14143 GCA_963574575.1 Galagoides demidoff
TCACTGGAAGCTAGCTGGTTATTATACTTATTAGTATTTTTCTTTTTGAGACAGCTTCATTATGTCGCCTGTAGTAGAGTGCCGTGGCATCACAACTCACAGCAACCTCAAACTCGTGGGCTTAAGCGATTCTCTTGCCTCAGCCTCCCAAGTAGCTGGGACTACAGGTGTCTGCCACAATGCCCGGCTACTTTTTGTTACAGTTGTCAGTGTTGTTTTTGCTGGCTGGGGCTGGGTTTGAACCCACCAACTTCGGTATATGCAGCTGGTGCCGTAACCACTGTGCTATGAGCACCAAGCCTTTTATAATTATTTTAATATGCCAAATAGCTTTATTTTTTGTTTTGAATGTGTTTGTTACATTGTTCATATAATTAGATGTCACAATTTCAAACTGTATTAGTTCACATAAAACATTGAGCAGTAAGTTTACTACTTTCTTAAGGCTGCATTGTGTCCAAGTCTTTAAAAACTCAAGTCGTCATGAAGTAAAGATGAATGCTTTACTTGGACACCTTCTATCAGTGGAAATAAAAGCGATTATGGCTGTTTTTCTCATTATTAAGCACAATGGAAAAATCTTTGCTTTATTTAAATTAGTTTTGACTAAAAATAAAAATATAAAAAGTAAAGATTGTTTTTTACTGCTTATACTTGCTGGGACAGATTGCACTACACAGGTCATACACAACATCCAGCTAGAGGCGGGCAACATCAATGCTGTGTTGCAAGAAAGTTCTGTGGGCATCAAGAGGAAACCCTTACCTTTGCTTTCTTCCTGACCTTTGTCCGTTCTCTGAGCTACTATATCCTTGTTAGAAAAACCTGCAGATGTTTCATTGCAAGCAAGACAGCTTGGTAACCTGGTAGCAATGCAGTGGTGAAGCGCTGTCAGAGATTTTAAGTGGATTTACTTTTACTTTATTAATCAATCCCCTGAACAAAGCATACTGAGTTTCTCCTCTGGGCCCGCTACTGGGTTGCTTGAGTTTGAAAGATGAGTTCGAAAATGAAACATGGTTCATGGATAGAAAGCCTCAGTGGTATAAAGAGATTACTTCTTTACAAACTGATTTGTAGAGTCAATGCTATTCCAATAAAATCCCAGTGAAGTTTTTATAGAGGATGATTTTTTTTAACCAGGATGATTCTAACATTTAGGGCAAAGGACCAAGAAAAAACAAGTTTCTCTAAATAAAGAACATGGTTGGAGAGTTTGTTCTTCTGGAGGATGAGACTCAATTATAAAACCATAATAATTAAGACAATAAGGTTTAAGGGTCAGAAAAAGAAATAGGTAGAACTAGATATGAACCTCTGAATATGAGAACAGTTTATTCATAATGAAGGTTGCTTCACAGATCAGTGGGAAAATTCTGAATAGTTCAACAAGTGATGTTGGGTAATTGGTTATATAGATTATTTTTTTTTCTTGAGATAGTCACCCTTGGTAGAGTGCCTTGGCGTTATAGCCCACAACAACCTCAAACTCCTGGGCTTAAGCAGTTTTCTTGCCTCAGCCTCCCAAGTAGCTGGGACTACGGGAGCCTCCCACAATGCCTGGCAATTTTTTTTGGTGGGGGTTGAGGTCTCACTCTGATTCTGACTCAGGCTGGTCTCAAACTCATGAGCTCAGGCAATCCACCTGCCTTGGCCTCCCAGAGTGCTAGGATTACAGGAGTGAGCCACTGCACTGGCCTTGGTTATTTAGGTTTTTAAACCATGAAGTTGAATCCTTTCCTTGCACCATACAAAGAAGTTAATTCCAATGAAGTTAAAGACTTAGTTTTTCAAAACTTTACAAACTTAAAATATGAGGGTAAGAAAGGATTTTCATGCAGAAGATTCAAAGGTTTATAAATGATAAAGGAAACTTTTTATTTTTTAAAAAGAGGTACAACATAAATAAAGATATATGAATATCCAATAAGTTAATAAAAATATGCTGTTTCTCTGGAAGTGAGAGACTATTTTAATTTAGATTTTAAATCTACTAGCTTGGCAAAAATATAAAAATCTGGTAATAGCAAGGGTCAATGAAAGTACAAAGCCCTGAGAACACCTCTTTATTGCTGGGGGGAATGTAAGTCAATCCAACCACTTTGGAAATCCACTTGACATTCTATGATAAGGCTCAGACAGAGGTTCAATTTTATAACCCATTCTTTCTTCTTCTCATTTTCTTAAGAGAAATTCACACAGGTGCTTAAGGAGATATATGCAGGAATTTTTATAACAATATTGTATTGTAAGAGCAAAACCTAGAAACAGCCCAAACATGCATCCAAAAAAAAAAAGCAATAAAGTATCATATAGTCAAATAAAGAATACTGTACAATAGTGATATCCAATGACCTAAAGCCGCAAGCATCAGCCTGATGACTCTCATAATCATCACACACACACACAAACACTTTAGCACTAAACATGTAGGACTTTTGATTAAAGATACTTACTTCTGATCTTTTTCCAAATTCCACTAAAACAACAGCAAAAATGTTAAAAAGGCACAAATGTTTGCAGAAAGACAGCTATAAAATAGAAGAGGAGAGTCAAAAGGTGGCATATAATCTTCTAGACATTAAGAATGGGAACAATTTAGCACTCTAGAAAACCTCCTCTTGAGCTAGTGGGGAAAATGCAAAGAGGCAGGATATGTTTTTCAAAACACACAAAGGGTTTGGGAATTGGTGGCACCAAGTATCTTTCGAATGGGCTAAAGAAAAAGTTGGTTTCGGCTCAGCGCCTGTGGCTCAATTGGCTAAGGCGCCAGCCACATACACCTAAGGTGGCGGGTTTGAATCCCCAGCCCGGGCCGCCAAACAACAATGGTGGCTGCAACCAAAAAAAATGGCTGGGCGTTGTGGCGGGCGCCTGTGGTCCCAGCTACTTGGGAGGCGGAGGCAGGAGACTCGCTTGAGCCCAGGAGTTGGAGGTTGCTATGAGCTGTGATGCCATGGCCCTCTACCCAGGGGGATAGCTTGAGGTTCCATCTCAAAAAAAAAAAAGAAAAAGTTGGTTTCAATTCTACTCTAAACCATGCAGCACGGTGACTGTGCCACTCTATTCTGGCAGAAGACTGAGAGGGTGAAACAAAGGGGTTGGGCATAGCAGAGGAAAAGAGGTGGCTGTGACACTAATTTCCCCAGATGCCTGGGAAAGCAAATCTGGTATTCAGTGATGACACCGTGGAGGTCTGCACAGAGTTGGCATTAACCCACCAGAAATCTGAAGAAGAAACATAGATACAGTGAGAGTGAGGGAAGGATTCGCAGTTGGGAGGGAAGGTTGCAGAGGTGAGGTCCTAGGTGATGACAAAGCCTTTAGTTTCTCTTCCAGGAAATCCTGCTAAGAAGCATTTCCCAAGTATCAAGCTCCCAGGTCTTGGGGATAGGGATGAGGGTTTCCCTATTTGCTCTCACTCTCAGTAAGGGCCAACAGAGGAAAGGTACCAGGAAAGAAAATCTTCATGGTTGCAACACGAGGCAGAATGAGCAAACCTGCAAAGGCCACTGTGGTAATAGGAAGTGGTGGGAGTGTAGGGTCAGTGTCAACGAGCAGAAGAGGCCCTGATGCCTCTGGTTTGCCCCGTGAGTGCCCACCCTGACTGCTGTTGTCAGCAAGGCTGCTTGGTTCAGGGTATCGACTTTACCAAGACCTACAGGACTTCTTTAACCTGACATGAGGAAGAGAAACTGAGAATGACAGACTCTACATCCTGCAAGACCTGGATCAATGATTTTCAAAGCAATTCTCACACCAGCAGCATCAGTATGGAAACTTTTCAGAAATGCCAATTGCTAGGGACCCATCCCAAGCCTATTGAATCAGAAGTTCCGTGGGTGGAGTTCAGCAATATGTGTTTTAACAAACCCTCCAGTTAAGCCCACAAAAGTTAGAGAATCACTGACCTAGAGGTAATTTTTTAATTAGTTAACTCGAACCTGTATAACTACACGCACTGTGTACAAACACTATAAATAAACAGAGCTGATGTTAACCTCTGTCCCCTGTTGGAAATAAAAGAGTGTTAATGAAACCCTTGCTGTCTTTTTTTTGGCTGTTTCTATTGATTCTTTTCTGTGTCCTGTGCTGTTTCCTCCTCCTTGCTCACTGGTCTTCTTGGAAGACACAAAAAATAATTCCGGGATTTTCACAGCAATGCAATGCAGAGGATTAAAAACTGAGCTGTGCTCTTCCAAAGCAAGACTCACATCACAGTCATCTTTATTTTTTCTTGTAACAGCCCTATTGAAATAAAGTCCACATAACATACAATTCACTCATTGAAAGATGTCCTCTCTACCATCTCAATGATTTTTAGTACATTCACAGAATTGTGAGGCCATCACCACAATCAATTTTAGAACAATTTTAACACCCTACAGGGAAGCCTCATATGCATTAGCAATTATTCCTTGTCTCCTCCTCAGTCCTCCAGACTTGGGCTACTACCCGTCTAGTCTCCGTTCTGATAGATTTGCCTGGTCTGGAAATTCCATGTTATGTTATATACCATGTTATTTGCCATTGGCTTCTTTCACCTAGTATTACATTTTCAAAGTCCATCCATGTTGTAGCATGCACCGGTCCTTCATTTCTGTTAATTGCTTAAAATTCTGTTGTACGGATCTATGGTAGTTTCCTCCTCTGCCAGGGGGGTTATGTTCCATGATGCTTGAACTTTTAGCTGTTACCAAACCCCATACAGATGTTTACTTCCTAGGCACCAGCACTGGGAGAAAGTTTAATTTATAATTTAGTCACAGTAAGAGATTAACAAGACTGACTAATAACAAAATAAATCAATTATAACCATTGTTATACTTGTATACAGCATCATTATTCTTGTGCTTTGGGGCTAATGTTAGGACAATTTGCCCTGACTATAATGTCCTAGTATGTCTGAACAAGTGAACTGAAAGTTACTTGAGTGCAAGTGCTGTGACACCACCACAGTGGAGCTGATAATTGACTAAGTGACTAATGGGCAGGCAGCACAGAGAGGGTGGGGAAGCTGGACAAAGGGATGATTCATTTTCTGGGCATGATGGGGCAGGATAGTGTGAGATTTCATCATTATACTCAGATCGGCACATAGTTAAAACTTATAAATTGGTTATTTTTGATAGTTTCCATTTAATATTTTCAGACTGTGGGCAACTAAAACCAAGAAAGAGAAATTGCAGATAAGGGGGACACCCCAACTGCATTTTGTTTATCCATTCATCATTAGCTGATGGACATTTGGGTTGTTTTTACTTTTTGGCTATTACAAATAATGTTGCTAAGAACATTTGTGTACATGTGTATTTCTCTTGGGCATAAACCCAGCAGTGGTAACTCTAACATTTTGAAGAATTACCAGACTGTTTTCCAAAGTGGTTTCTATTTACCCTTCTAGCATCAGTGCATGAGTTTGAATTTGTCTACATCCTGGTCAATATTTGCTATTGTTTTTCTTTAAAATTATGGCCAGCCTATCGGGTTTGAGGTAGTATGTCATTGTGGTTTTGATCTGCAATTTCTTGAGGGCTAAAGATGTTGAGCATTGTTTCTGTGGTTACTGACCATATGTACATCTCCTTTGTAGAAGTGCCCATTTAGCTTCCTGTTTATTTTTTAATTGAGTTATTTGCCTTAATATTATTGACTTTTAAGTGCTCTTTATATATTGCAGATACAAGTCTCTTACCAAATATATGATGTGGAAATATTTTCTCCCATTCTGTTGGTTGTCTTTTCACTTTCTCAATGATATCCTCTGTTAATTTCCAGGGTTACTGTAACAAGGTATGGCAGACCGGTGGCTTAAGTGGAAATGCATTTTCTCATAGTTCTGGAGTCTAGATGTTTGACATCAAGCTGTTAGTGGGGTTGTTTCCTTCCGAGGGCCATGAGGGAAGGATCTGTTTCAAACCTCCCTCTTTGGCTTGCTGTTTTCTTCCCATGTCTTCACATTGTGCTCCCTCTGTAAATGTCTATGTCTAAATTTCCTCTTCTTATAAGGATACATGTCATATTGGAGTAGGGCCCAGTCTAATGACCTTTTTTTTAAACTTACTTGCCACTGTGAAGACCTTGCTTCCAAACACAGTCACATTCTGAGGTATCAGGAGGGTAGGACTTTCACATATAAATTTTGGGGGCATGCGACTCAGCCCACAACATGTCTTTTGGAGCACAGAAGTTTTTAATTTTGATGAAGTTTTATTTATTTATTTTTGCTTTGTTACTTGTGCTTTTGCCCTCTTATTTAAGAAATAATTGCTTAATCCGAAGTCACAAAGATTCCCCCCCCCAAAAAATTTTCTGCCGAGAGTTCTATGCTGTTAGCTTGTATATTTTGAGTTAACTCTTGTGTATGGTGTGAGGTTAAGAGTCCAGCTTCATTTTTTTGCATGCTGATATTCAGTTGTCTCGGCACCATTTATTGAATTGTTTAAGCATCTTTGCTGAAAATCCATTGACTATAAATGTAGGATTTATTCCAAGGCTCTTGATTCTGTTCCATTGATCTGTATATCTTGCTTCTTGCCAGCGCCACATTATCTTGGCTATGGTAACTCTGTAGTAGGTTTTAAAATTGAAAAGTGAACACTCCCACTTTGTTTTTTATCAAGATTGTTTTAACTCTTTTGGGTCCCTTGCAATTCCATATGAACTTTGGGATCAGCTTGTCAATTACATAAAGAACTTGAGAGGGATTCACAGGGTGGTCTATGGAGCAGATTCCCTCTCCACAGCAGAACAAAAGGCAGAGGCCCAGATACAGCCCCCACTCAACACAGAAAGAGACATATTCTCTTGGCAGAGGTTTCTACCTCTCAAGCCAGGATAAAGAACAAAGCTCCAGGAATTCCTGCAAATAGGGGGATAGGGCACTGGCAGCCTATAAACAAGGGAAAAGACCCACAGAGAAGCCCATTTCCAGAAATGGCAGACTAGATTATCTGAAATCATTTCCTCTACAAAACCTCCAAAGGAGTGGAGTAAAATAAACATTCAATTAAATGCACAGCTGAACTAACAGAAAAGTAAAGGAAATCACCAAGGGCCAAAAATACAGAGAGAGATGCCCAGATCAATTACCATGAGCTGAGTCTTGGGGACTTTGTCTCACTGACCCAGGGGCGTGGTTAACTAGTCACAGTGAAAGGAGAAAAGGCCTGTGTCCCTACACGGTGGGTATTAAGGACAGTGGATTAGAAAGCAGCACTCTCCCCCAACTACCTGTGAAAATAAGAGAGCAAACATATTTTAGCTTATATCCTGGCAAGGGAAAAAAGTCTCACCTGAGAATCCGTACCCTGCACCTACTACTATGGTAACCAGGGGGATGGGTTCCCTCCATACATGTAGTCTTTGAACTAACTACTTGATAAGTAAAACCTGGTCCCTAGTGATCTGCTTGGCGAAAATTTAAAAGTATGATCATGAGCGTGGAGAAGGGACGTGGGTCCTGAGGATTCTTCCTACACTGCCCCTGGAAATACAAATGTGTGCAGTCACTTTGGAAACTGGTTTGGCATTGCCTCCTACAGGTGGAAGTTCACACACTCTCTAGGACCCAGAAGTTCCTCTTGTAGGTAAATGCCCAAGATAGACAGTTGTACCCAAACACTAAGATACACAAGAATTTTGTTAGTGGCATTCCTCAGGACAGCAAACAGCTGACAAATCCAAGTAGGGTTGAGATTTGGATATTCACTGAGGTTGCCTGGTTCCCCCTGGAATCATTAACACTTCTAGTTATGCGGTCACCCCAGTGTGTGAATGTGAATTGTAGCCCAGTCACGGGGTGAGGGGACGGTGACTCCACAAAGTAGGGGGAGGATGGAAGGAGATGGACACTTCAAACATGCAGGGTGATGTGGGGACAGTTACTGAAGAATAGAGGCCTGGGAACCTGAAACCTTGCAGATGTAACTAGAGACAGGCTTCAGGGTAAGATTTCTTCTTTGTAAATAGGTTGAGCCTCCTTCCCTGCTTCCACAGGCACCTCCTCAGAGCTCCCTCCTGCTGTGCTGATTGTGGAATTACTCAGAATATCCGGGGACATTTCTCTCCCTATGGCCCTGAGCTGCTGTTGAGGTAATAAATAGCTGAACTTTTCATAAATTTATGTCTCTTATTTTTAATTAAACAATAGGAAAATTGTCCTTGAGAAATACACTCTTCTGTCGGTTTGGCGCCACGGGGCCTGCGGGAACCTTCCTGCCTATCTCCTACATGAGGAAGTTGAAGCTCATATTTCAGAAGTCACTGACTGTAGGATCTGCTGGGGGAGTTCCTGGTCCCCCCAGAAATCAACCGTCAGTGACACTGCATATCCTGACATTCTTAGTGACTAGATGAAACATTCAGTGTTACCTTCCCCAATGACAAGAATTTACAGTCCAACACAGTAACCTCCGTGTTCACTCTGTAGTTGCACATGTGAAGTAGCAGATGAAAGGGGTTTTTGAACATATACCCTTCTAGAGGGCAGCCTCAAGTCTTCGGAGGCTTGGAAGAAAATGTCTAAGTTCCTAAGAAAGAGCCCACAAGGAACCTTTGGGATTCTAACTTCATCACAAAAGCCCAGAGAAAGGAAACCCAGGGAAGGAAAAGCTACCAATGATCGTTTCAGCAGTGTCCCCATCCCCCCTGCTGAGAGGGAGGTGCTGCCCACTCTGCACAGAACAAATCTGGGAGACCTGGGGATGAGGGAGATTTGAGGAATAAATTCCTTAAACTGAAAATTGGGCAAGGATAGAGGGATGGCAAACGGGTCTAAGAGAAGCTCACTAGAAGTTGTCCTCACTTAGGAAAACCTGGTCAACCTGGGGTTAGTTCAACCTTGAGCTGATCAATCAAAAAGTATCATTACACCAAAAACATAATAATCTGACGTGCACAAATATATACAAGGTTGTTCATTGTAGCAATGTTTGTATGGCAGCCCATAATAGAGAATTAGTTAATGAATCCTAATGCCTCCAGAATAAGACATTATGTAGACAATAGCCAGAATAATGCAGATTATTCTAGATTCATTGGCATGAAAATTTCTACAAGTATTTTTTAGTGAAAAATATATGATTCATATGAAATATTTCAGTATTACATGTATATAGTATATGGATATAAAATCAATATTTTGTGTACGTGTAATATTTAGGGTGTGTTTAGGGGGAGAACTCTGAATAGATTTCCAACAAAATAGTAACAGTGGCTAATTTCTGGGAGGTAGTATATTGTTCTTTGAAATTTTTTCATAGTGCTCAGTATTGCTTGAATTTTCTATGTCGGGTTTTCCATTATGTAATGTAATCCGAAAAATCAATAAAAGTATTTTAAAGTCATTTTGTTTTGTCTTACCTCTCTTTGTGATAGCAGGTTATTTGAGGGGAGGGAAGCCCAGAGAGGAGCTGATGGGTCATACCTGGGGGCTGGAGTAGAGCCCCAGCTCATACACCAGAAGCAGGGATGACTGTCCCCACTCATGGACCTGAACGAGGAGCCTGAGGTGCTCCAGCCATATTCTTTCCCACTTTCCCATTTCTCAGTCTCAAACGTCCTGTTTTTCCTTCACGTTTCAAGTGTGCAATGTTCTAAATTTTATGCCCTTTTACCTGCCTGGAATGGCTTCTTACCTGGCTGACTTTAACTGGTACTTCAAGAATCCCCTCCACTCTGATACTTTCCTTTTACACTAACCTGCACAAAGTTGGAGGACATTCTTTTCAGTAAAGTATCACAAGAACAGAAAAGCAAGTGCCCAATGTATTGAATACTAATGTGAAGCCAGTAGATGAACTAATGGATGGTCACATGGGAGAAAAGCTCAATTTAATTCAAGCTGGGGAGAGAGGGGAGGCAGTAGGGGTGAGAGGGAGGGGGAGGGGCATTGGTGTGCTCCCCCTAATGGGCACAGTATAAGGGAGCATGGCACACCTCCTGGGTGAGGGACACAACTACAAGAGGGACCTAACAAACGCAAACATTGTAACCTAGTGCTTTGTACCCTCATTTTATTCTGAAATTAAAAAAAAATAAAGGTTAAGTAAATTACCAAACATCCATACAATGGAATATTCTGTAGTCTTTAAAAAGAATAAAAGAGTTCCATGGGTACTGACCTGGAATGATCTCTAAGATGCAGTTTTAAATGAAAAAACAGAAAAAGCCAAGCAAGTGCATAATAGTATTTATGCGCTATTAAAAGCTGTGATAAAAAAGGGATATCTATTTCTCCCTATATGCTTTATACCTAAAGGTATACCTCAGTTTGATAGTTTGCCAGGGCTGCCATAACAAAGTACTACAGGGTGGCTTAACAACAGAAGTTTATTTCTCACCAAGTTGGAGGCTAGAAGTTCAAGATCAAGGTGTTGGCAGGGTTGGTTTCTCCTGAGGCCTCTCTCCCCTTGGCTTGTCAATGACCGTCTGCTCCCTGCGTCTTCACATGGTCTTTCCTCTCTGAGTGTCTGTTTTCTAAACTCCTCATCGGCATATAAGGACTCTAGTCATGTTGGATTAGGGCCCCCTAATGACCTTGTTTAACCTTAATTACCTCTTTAAAGAACCTATTGCTAAATCTACCTCAGTCACATCATTGTAAGGTCCTAGGGATCTTGGCTGACCCAGGAAAGCACAGTTTTATGCAACCCCCACCAACAGCAACAGCCTGCTGAGACTTGTCCCACAGAAAACTACATCATCTACCCTGGAACAGAGTCTCGTGCATCAGCCACACAGGATGGTGGCAGGACTTCCTCTCACAGATCTCCTCCTGCATTCAGAGTGCCTTGTCTCTGCCCCTTGGCCCCTTGCTCACTCACCCAGCCTCCCCGGGCTCCTGAGCTCTGGGAGAGGCTGACCCAGGGAGGTGCTGCTGAAGGCTCTGCTCTAGCTGTGGGACTGCTCCCCCTCCCCCACACCTCCTCATCCCCCCACCCGGGTGTCCAGCACCTTCACCAATCTCACTTCCAGCCACAGCCCTCTGCATTTATTTGCAACCTGCCCTCTCTTCTACACCCACTTCCCTTCCTCATTCTCCGTTTCATTCAATGCTCTACTTCTTGCTATTTTCCTACAGCATTCATCACCTTCCTTTTTTTTTCTTTGAGACAGAGTCTCACTTTGTCACCCTCAGTAAAGTACCTTGGTGTCATTGCTCACAGCAACCTCAAACTCCTGGGCTCAAGTGATCTTGTCTCAGCCTCCTGGGTAGCTGCGATTACAGGTGCCGGCCCCAATGCCTGGCTATTTTTTAGAGACAGGGGTCACTCCTGCTCAGGCTGGTTTTGAACTCCTGAGCTCAAGCAATCCACACACTCTGAGAGTGCTGGGATTACAGATGTGAGGCACCACACCTGGCTTACACTCATCACCTTCTAACCAACTATTTACTTGCCTTGTGTGTCTCCTCCACTAGGATGTCAGCTCAACAAGGGTCAAGAATCTTTGCCTGTGTTGCCTAGAATTGTGCCTGGCGAGCAGTAGGTACTTCCTAACTGTCTGCTGAATGACTGAACCAAGCAACATCTAGTAACAACATGTGTTTCTTCTGTGCCTGGGGAAAGGACCTCTTGTTTCCAGACTTAACTGTCCCTCCTCCCATGTCATCTCTCCTCTGTAGTGACACAAAAACCTCTGTTTATTAGGATGAACAACTACAGTCCTCTCACCTCAAGTGTCAGGCCTGCTGTTAGGCAACCCACCTGTTATCCCATGCATCACACATCTTACATATTACAAATATGTTTACTCTACAAATGAAAGTTTACCAACCAGGTCAGAACTATGGACAAGCAAGCAAGGGTCTCAGGGCTTTTTGTCATAAATTGAGGTCAGAAACTATTCTTCGGGAAGAGCCCCCTTGTCTCCCCCAGTCTCTGCCTGCCTATCCATTTTTCTAAAACCAAGATCTGCTTTTCCCTTTTCAGAGGAATGTAATAACTGGGGGTCAGGTGGTGACTTGGGAGCCATGCTTATCTCAGATAAATTTTGTGAGAGAATCAGATTCTTGTAGAAGTTTTGTTCCAAGAACATCAGTGAAATTCCTGCTGGGCAAGGCACTGGACTCTGGATTCCGAAGATAACTCTCAGGGAGACTTGCAGATAATCAGAGGAATTATTCCTCAAACCCCATTTCTAGTTTAATTCAAATTTTCCCAGGCAAGGCAGAGGCCTGGTAAGTGTTAGCCCCAAATCTGGGTGCGTGAGGGGTGTCCAAGGTTCAAGAAGTCCTCATTTTCTTGATAGTTGTCACTCTTGAGTTTAGGTTATGCGGTGGGGATGAGGGGAGTCAGACTTAATCAAGCACCGCAGAAAATACTCAAATGTCGTTATGCAATTTCTTTAGAAGTAAATTCACCTTTCTAATTATGGGTGCCTGGGGCTGCAATTACAGATAAATCGCATTTCCAGCCTAAAGCTCTTCCTGCTTCCTTCTCCAAAGACCTGCTGGCAAAGCTCCCTGGGCTGTCAAATGCTGCAGAGGTGGGTGTGGCAGCCAGAGGAGCAGGCTGGACCAGAGGAGTAGGCTGGACCAGAGGAGTGCAGGGCCAGTGTGGGTGGTGAGAAGCCTCACCTAGATCCTAGGGAGGGTTTGCTGGCCAGGTGCAGGGACTCTGGGGGTTAGCTCTTTTAGACTCTGGCTCACGCTCTTTCTGGGGCAGCCTGCATGTTGTGACTGGGTGAAGTGGAGGTACAAAGCCCAGGACCCCTACACCTGACCTGAGCCGCAGACGGGAAGTCCTTGCTCCAGAGCTTTTGTCCTGCATCACAGTCAGCTTGTTCCTGGGCCTGGTCTGGCTTCTTCTCTCTTCCTTTCAGAGGTGTTGATCCCAAATAAACACATCCCCAAACTCCCTTTAATGTCTACTTCTGAAAAACCTGACCTGTGATAATAGTGAGGGGATAGGGTGCAGGCCCAGGTGCAGATACAGACAGAAGAGGGTCTCTCTGGCCAAGTGTAGCCATTTTGGACATGGGGCCCTCGTTGGATGAAGAGGTGTTCTAACAGGTGGCAAAGCATAGCAAGGCACACGCAGTGCCCAGTGCTCTGAGCTCCAGCAGATGCCACAGGGCCGATGTGCATCTCTTCCCTTTCCCGTCACCCCCTGCTGGAGGCCCTCACCAGCTCCCTCTGAATCACTCTGTAGTCTCTCCATCCTTCTTGCCTCCCTCCCACCAGGCTGATCTTTCAGAAACACACATCTGATCGTGTGATTGTAAAACCCTCCAAAGACTCTTCTTAACCCCCAGGATTAGGCCAAGTTATTGAACTTGGAATATTATTGCCTTGAGGTCTGGTCTTGGTTTTCCTCCCAAAGTTTATCTCTTACAGCTCTGTGCTCAGCCAGCAGCACCTATCCCATTTTCTACCATTGCCACCTAACAGGCTGAGGGGGGCTTTTCCTGTTGTTCAGGCACCAGGGCCAACAGCTGAAAGTAATAGATTTTCTAATAGACCAGTACTCCCCTCCTGCCACCCCAAAGAGAGCTCCCAGCTTAGGCACAGCCACCTTCTTGGGGCTTATTAAGAGGCAGCAGAACCAGCCCCGTTGCCCCCAGAAATCCACAAACACTCCTGCCCCAAACACCCCACAACAAACACCCCTTGCTTGTCTACATGAGAGGAAGGCTTTTGGGATAGAAGCACATGGGCCCAGCTTGACCTCCCATCTGGGAGCCCCCAGAAGAGTCCTCACCTGAGCCCAGGGCTGACGCAGCTCTTGGATATCTGCTACTTCAATGACAAAGGGACTAATCAGTGCAAACCAGAAAATCCCAGTGACAGCAGAGAGGATCACAACAATGGCTGATCATGGAGAGTGACAGTCACCCCACCCCTTCCTCTTGTTCACCCCTTCCATGTCAGTGCTGGTTGGCATCAGAATCCCAGCTCCAGCCTGTATAGGTGAGTGTGAAGTTTTAAACTACTTTTTTTTTTTTTTTTTTTGAGACAGAGCCTCAAGCTGTCCCCCTGGGTAGAGTGCCATGGCATCATAGCTCATAGCAACCTCCAACTTCTGGGCTCAAGCGAGTCTCCTGTCTCAGCCTCCCAAGTAGCTGGGACTATAGGTGCCTGCCACAACGCCTGGCCATTTTTTGGTTGCAGCCATCATTGTTGTTTGGTGGGCCTGGGCTG
>CAUYQV010063922.1:0-45672 GCA_963574575.1 Galagoides demidoff
GGGACTATCCCGCCAAAAGACGCCTGGTCACCTTACTCTGGGGGGGGGGGGGTTGGGGTGGTGGTGGTACTTGTTTGTTCCAGACGGTTTGGTTCCTTCTGAGCTAATTGTCCTTGCCTAGAAGCAAGGGAGGGAGCCAGTCTCCTTCTGATACCTTGGGGGGTGGGGAGGAAGTAGGGAGTTTACATTAGCCTTTTCATTTCCAAATGAAGTTATATTAACCTCTTCATTCCCAAATGGAGTTACATTAACCTTTTCAGCAGCCGAAAACCGTATATTCCCTTCCCATTCTCCCACTGTTCCCTAGCTTGTCATGCATTCTTTCTAAAAATCGGGGCATTTTTAAAATGCCGCAGGACGCGGGACTAATTGTTAAAAATCGGGACTGTCTCGCCAAAAGCAGGACGTCTGGTCACCTTAGATTACAGGCGTGATCCACCGCGCCGGGCCTTTAATGGAATTTAGCACCGCCCTTCTCGCGTTAAGTCTGGGTTTCCAAGACAGCCACGGTCCTCCGAGGGAGCAGCCGAGAGCTGAGGCCTGCAGGGCCCGGGGAAGGAGATTCTAGCCGCCGCCACTCGGTGGTGGGGCCTACGGCGCCCTGGTCTCTGGGCGCCGCCATGTTGGAGGCTCAGGGCCCCAGCGGGAGCTCCGACTGCCGGAGTCCGCGCGCCAGCGAGGCCAGCTACACCGGGCAGATGCTGGAAGTGTTGCCGCAGGTGTACTTGGGTGGGGCCGCGGCGGTCTCAGAGCCGGACCACCTGAGGGCGGCGGGCATCTCAGCGGTGCTGACAGTGGACTCGGAGGAGCCCAGCTTCCAGGTGGGGGCTGAGGTCGAGGGGCTACGGAGGCTGTTTGTGCCAGCGTTAGACAGACCCGACACCGACCTGCTGAGCCATCTGGACCGGTGCCTGGCCTTCATCAGTAAGGCCCGCGACGAGGGTCGTGCGGTGTTAGTGCACTGGTGAGTGGCAGGGTCATGGGGAGAATTGTCCCGCCTCTCGTCCAGATTGGCACCGTCGCCCCTTTCCTCCGACAACACCTGGGAAGGACAGGGGTGGTCAAACTCCGAGAACTCTTCCCACTCTCTCCCGCTGGAGGCGAGGGTGAGAGAGAGAGAGAGAGAGAGAGAGAGACAGCCAGTCAGCCAAACAGAGAGACATGCTTTGATCCATTCATGTTTTGGTTGGTTCATTCTGCAGCAACAGAGTTGTTTTGGGAGTGGAAGGAGTATGATCAGATAAATGACAAACTCCGGGCACCGGGCGGACTTTACAGCTTTCTGGGAGAAGCTAGACACACCCCCACCCCACTCCTGTGATTGTGATACAGACTGGGATGCTGGGTGTGTACTAAGAGAGATTAACGAAGGTTTAAGATTATCTAGGCTTCTGAGGAAGAGCATATTATTTTTAATGTTTTTGTTTGGGGTGTGGAAGGTTGGTTGATGAAAGGGAGAATAGGTTATACTCTAAAGGACCCCTGGGCCTTGGCTAGGGGCGAGAAGGGGTAAATATCTTGATGGATATTTGGGAATCCCTAAGTAGTCCTTGGTTGGATTGGATGTCATAACAATGGTTTGGATGTATTGAGCACTTACTGTGTGCCAGCAAAGGACAGAAGGTAGTAATAAAACCGAAAGAAGCCTGGGACCAGATCTCTAGGGCATTGAATGCCAAGAGCAAAAACTTTGGATTAGTCCTGAAGTTCTTAGAAATTTTTTAAAAACTACTGCAGTTATGTTGGTTTTGTTTTGTTTGAGACAGTCTCAAGCTGTTGCCTTGGGTAGAGTGCTTGGTGTCACAGCTCACAGCAACCTCAAACTCTTGGGCTTAAGCGATTCTCTTGCCTCAGCCTTCCAAGTAGCTGAGACTACAGGTGCCTGCCACAATGCCCAGCTATTTTTGTTGTTGTTGTTGCAGTTGTCATTGTTTTTTCAGCTGGCCTAGGCCTGGTTCCAACCAGCTGGCTTTGATGTATGCAGCCAGTGCCCTGTCTACTGAGCTATGGGCGCCACCTGCAGTTATGTTTGAATAGGTAGTGCATTTAGAGGGTTAAAAATTCTAAAGGAATATGGAAATAAAGGAATAAGTCTTTGTATATTGGTAGTATTTCAGAGGCAGTGGGTTTGAGTAGAAGTAGACATGCAGTGGATCTGAACTTTACCAATAATAGGGGCTGGGTTTTGTTTTGTTTTAATTGTTGTTATGTTCTATTTTATTTTTGAAAGCCTCTTTTTTCAGTCATGCAGGAGTCAGTCGGAGTGTTGCTGTAGTGACTGCATTTGTGATGAAGACTGATCTAGTTACCTTTGAAGAGGCCTATGGATATCTCCAGTCTGTCAAACCAGATGCTAAGTGAGTTCTTTGTTACAATATTCTGCTTTTGTGATGTGATTTTATTTAAAGAGATTTGAACTTTATATTTGTCATTATAGGATGAATGAAGGGTTTGAGCGGCAACTGAAATTATACCAGGCAATGGGTTATGAAGTGGATACCTCTAGTACAATTTATAAGCAATACCGTTTACAAGTGGTTACAGAGAAGTATCCAGGTAAGTAATAATATCTAATGTGTACTGAGGTCTTTCCAGATGTTATTACACTGAACAAATTATCTCACTTCCAGCAATCCTGAGAAACAGTTGTTTCCTTTTGAAACTATAGTTTAGCTGGATATAATTTATTCGGAATCACATGTTCTGCAAATGGCAGGGCTGGGATTTAAACTTAAGTAGTCTGTGCCCAGAATCCAAAGACTTAATCTGTATGCTCTTTTACCTCATCCTGGAATCTCTCTCTCTCTCTTTTTTTTATAGCTTGCTTCAGCCTGGAATTTCTCAATGTTGGAATTTGTTCTTCTTTTTTTTTTTTTTTTTCAATTTCTGAGGTTAGCATTTGTTGCCTCAATTTAACATTAACTGGGTTTTGACTGAAAGTGCAGGGTCGATTTTAACAAATAAACACATTTTAATTATGTCATATAGAGCTGCAAAATATACCTCAAGAACTCTTTGCTGTTGACCCAGCCACCACTTTGGAAGGATCAAATGATAAGGTTCTCTACAAATGTAGGAAGTGCAGGTAAAATGTTTTTATCCTCTAGAGATTTATCTTGTTTCAGGAGCTGAAAAGTACTTAAAGTTACATTATTTTAAACCTCTGTGGGAAGAAGTTTAATTGAATAATATAGATCTTTCTAATTTAAATTTCCTTTCAAGAAGAATGAATATACATTTTTTTTTCAATTATAAAATTTTAACTATGGGTCAGTGAAATACACAGAAATAGAAAACTTACTAGTTCGTATTAAAAGAACTAACTCTCACACTTGCTTTACTGATACTTGTGGTGAGGCCTTTAGGATGTCTTTGCCGTGATGTGTAATCTTAGGAAAGTGAACTAAATTTTGGGTGAGGGATCAAGAAGAGACCAGTTGTGTCTTAGATTCCTTAAGTAGGGTCTATCTCTAAACAAGGCTGAGCAGGGGAAGTTTGTGTGTTGTAAGAGTTTTCTTGGCAGCATCAATATTAGTATATTTGTTGGGCAAGGGATTTCCTTTAGATTCAGAGGTCTGGCTCTTAGTGTGACTCTTCATTTTGATAACAGGTTAATTCTTTGATCTGCAGTAAGTTTTCTGATAGGTTAGTGACTTGGGTTCCATCGTTTATTGGTGTTCTTTCAGCTATCATTGACCATCCTTTGTTTCCATTAAAGGGGGTTTAGGGGTCTTGACAGAAGGAAGAAAAGTCAGATGGTCAACGAGTCATTAGAGGCTGTTGCCTGAGAGGAGCTGGGGAGGTCGGTGTACAGCAAGGCTCACCATAGACAATGTAGTGGCAGTGGCCTGGATCTTGGTCTCCTTCAGTTCCTTGGAAGCAGAGGGGAGGGTCCCCCATGTCTCTCTCCTCCCCTGTAGCCTGAGCCAGGGGAGTCCGGGTGATCCAAGTGGCTGGAGGGGGTCTGCTGCCCAAATGTGGTGATTCTTTTCACTAGGATATCCAGACTGTTTGGTCACTTGGAACACAAAATTATTGTTGGGTTGGATAATGCAGGGGAAATTACTATACTTTACCAATTTTTGGTGGCTCAGTCTTCCAATACATCCCCTAGAAGCTTCCAATTTGCTTTCTCATTAATTTCTTCCAAAGTAAGTTATTAAAGCTGTGACTGATGTTTTTCTCATAACATCAGGACATTGTGTACCCAGAATTCCCAGCTACTACCCTGTTCCAGGTCTGAGCAGACAGCAGAAGGAGCATACTGAGAGAGGGTCCGGTTACAGGGTTCACATTCATTCTCCCTGGGGCTCCTCTACCTCAAACGACAGTGCCCTGCTGTGCAGAGAGCTCCTTCTTGGCTCCCCTCTCCTGCCCTACCCTCCCAACCCTCTGCCCCAGAATATAAATTCTTGAGACATAATCTTACTTTGTGGCCCTGGATAGAGTGCTGTGCTGTCACAGCTTATAGCAACCTCAAACTCTTGGGCTCAAGTGACCATCTTGCCTCAGTCTCCCAAGTAGCTGGGACTACAGGCACCTGCCACAACATCCCGCTAGTTTTTTTATTTTTAGTAGAGACAGGGTCTCACTCTTGCTCAGGCTGGTCTTGAACTCCTGAGCTCAAGCAATCCACCTGCCTTGCCCTCCCAGTGTGCTAGGATTACAGGAATGGGCCACTATACCTGGCCTCAAAATATAAATTCTTAAGAAGTAGAAGTAATCAGTTTATAGGGATTATTGCAAATTTCATTACTATAATTGGTATGATATTTGTCATTTGCATGTTTCACCTATTTTTTTATCCTTTTAGAAGTCATTAATGTTTTTGTTTGTTTGGGGGTTGCAGGAGATCCTTATTTCGAAGTTCTAGTATTTTGGATCATAATGAAGGAAGTGGGCCTGAAGCCTTTGTCCACAAGAGAATGACGCTACCTTTCATGGTTAGCATAGGACATCAGCCTCGGTGTACATCTTATTTCATTGAACCTGTTCAGTGGATGGAATTCGCTTTGTTGGGAGTGATGGATGGACAGGTGAGAACACATTTCCTATAAATTTTATTGTATCATCTACATTTCTTTCTTACATTTTGTGCCATATTTTAACTATTGTTTATTCTGTTTATTAACTCTTTCTGAAGATTACATTTTTCTAGTTTAATTTAGATAAGACTATTAAAAATAAACATTTTTTTTTTTTTTTTAAGATAGAGTCTCACTTTGTTACCTTTCATAGAGTGTTGTAGCATCACAGCTCACAGCAACCTCAAACTCTTAGGCTCACGTGATTCTCTTGCCTCAGCCTCCCAAGTAGCTGGGACTACAGGCACCCTCCACAGTGCCTGGCTATTTTTAGAGATGGGGTCTTTCTCTGCCTTAGGCTGGTCTTGAACTCCTGAGCTCAGGCAATCCACCTGCCTGGGCCTCCCAGAGTGCTGGAATTACAGGCATGAGCCACCTCGCCTAGCCCAATAAACTAGTTTTTTTAAATTAGCTGATCCAAAATAGTGAATCATTGTTTGTTGAGAGCCTCAGTCTAAGTTAATAATTCCTTATAAATAAGACTATTTTTTTTATTCAACCACTATGCAAACAAGGAAGGCTATTTATATTTTTTCCAATTTAAGACTAACATTTTAAAACTACTTAAACTATGTTTAATAGAATTTGAACTTTGTTAACAAGTATGATACCAATCAAGGATTTAAAAATTAGGTAAAAAAAATTTTTATTTTCTATTGGCTTCATGTATCTCTTTCTTTTTTTTTCCTGATCTTTTAATTTAGTATATTTGCTATGAGATTGGTTTCATTTTATGTTAAAGAATGTAGCTCCTGTGAACATCCTGTGGCAGCCATACTTCTTTAGGTTTAATTGATATTAATCTGAGGTAGTCTACAATAATCTTACATCTCACTCTGTTGCCTGGGCTAGAGTACAGTGGCATCATCAAAGCTCACTGGAGCCTCAAACTCTTGGGCTCAAGTGATCCATCTGCCTCAGCCACTTGGGTAGCTGGGACTAACAGGTACATTACCCCACATCTGGCTAATTTTTCCATTTTTATGTGGAGAGTGGGTCACACTCAGGCTGATCTCAAACCCCTAGGCTTAAGCTGTCCTTCCTCCTTCTCTTCCCAAAGTGCTAAGATTATAGGCGTGAGCCACCATGCTGGCCCATTTCCTATTCTTTTTTTTTTTTTTTTTTTTTAAGACAGAGCCTCAAGCTATCCCCCTGGTTGGAGTGCTATGGCATCACAGCTCACAGCAACCTCCAACTCCTGGGCTCAAGCGAGTCTCCTGCCTCAGCCTCCCAAGTAGCTGGGACCACAGGCGCCCGCCACAATGCCTGGCCATTTTTTGGTTGCAGCCATCGTTGTTGTTTGGCAGGCTCGGGCTGGGGATTCGAACCTGCCACCTTAGGTGTATGTGGCTGGCACCTTAGCCGCTTGGGCCACAGGCGACGAGCCCCATTTCCTATTCTTGATGGTATTATTTGTAGCAGTTAAGAGTTTCATTTTTTTTTTTTAAGGCAGAGTCTCACTCTGTCACCTTGGGTAGAATGGCAGTGGTGTCGTAGTTCACAGCAACCTCAAACTCCTAGGCTTAAGCAATCCTCTTGCCTTAGCCTCCCAAGTAGCTGGGATTACAGCCATCTACCACAAATGCCCGGTTAGTTTTTCTATTTTTAGTAGAGATAGGGTTGCTTAGGTTGGAAGAGTTTTAAATTTTGATGAAATTCAATTTATCTATTTCTTATTGTGGCCTTTGCTTTTCTTGCTTTTATGTAACCAAAAACATACAAATATGCCCTGGGTTAAATACATTTTTTTATGAAAGATGCTCAATCACATTTGTGCATATTGCTTCGTATACATGTTTGAAATTTTCTTTTTTCTTATTTCTTTTTTTTTTTTTGTTGAGACAGAGTCTCACTGTGCCATCCTTGGCAGAGTGCCGTGACATCATAGCTCACAGCAACCACTGAAACTCTTGGGCTCAAGCATTTCTCTTGCTTCAGCCTCCAAAGTAGCTGGGATTACAGGTGCCCGCCACAACACCCAGCTATTTTTTGTTGCAGTTGTCATGTTTAGCTAATCCGGGCTGGGTTCTAACCTGCTACCCTCCGTGTATGTGGCTGGCGTTGTAACCACTGTGCTATGGGCGCTGAGCCATGTTTGAAATTTTTTGTAGAATATACTGTATACATTTGGGTGGAATCCCTGGCTTGAAGTATGTATGCATTTTAAATATTAGTTATTTTCCAGCCTTAGATACGAAATACCCATTATTTGCTTTTCACTAACTGATTGCATGTACTTCATATCCTTAGCATGATAGATATTATGAAACTGTAAAGTTCTGTCCTTTTATGGGGTTAATCCTAAAATGTTTGATTTGAATTTTTGTGACTACTACTGAGGACCAACCTCTTTATGTGTTTACCAGATACTTTTAGTTTCTTTTTCTGTAAATTGCTTTTGTATGCTTATGCTTAGTCCATTTTTCTATGGGTTTTGTCCTTTTTTTATTGATGTGTTGGAACTCTTTGTATATTCCAATGTTCATGTTTTATCTAATATATTGCAATTTTCTCCACTCTGTTGCTTATTTTACTTTTTGCATATATATATGTATATATATATACACACACACACACTTTTTTTTTTTCTTGAGACAAAGTCTCACTATGTCACCCTCAGTAGAGTGCTGTGGCGTCACAGCTCACAGCAACCTCAAACTCTTGGGCTTAAGTGACTCTCTTGCCTCAGCCTCCCCAGTAGCTGGGACTATAGGTTCCCGCCACAAGGTTATTTTTGTTGTTGTTGTTCTTGTTGTTGTAGTTGTTGTTGCTTGGCAGGCCCAGGCTGGTTTCAAACCTGCCAACCTCGGTTTATGTGGCTGGTGTTGTAACCACCGTGCTATGGGTGCTGAGCCACTTTTTGCATATATTATACTAAAATTTAAGGTTTTATATAATCAAACGTGTTCATTTTTTCATTCATAATTTAAATTTTATGTATAGACTTTCTGTAGCTCAAGATTAAAAATAAAAATGCCTACCTTACAGTATGTATTTTAATTCACTGATTAGATTATAAACTCCTTAAGGTGCAGACCTTGTCTGTTTTTATGTTCTATTTTGCTGAGTAATTATTTCGTGTAAAAGTGAATGAATAAAGTAACACATTTGCTTTATTTCAGCTTCTTTGCCCAAAATGCAGGGCCAAGTTGGGTTCCTTTAACTGGTGTGGTGAACAGTGCTCCTGTGGGAGATGGATAACACCTGCTTTTCAAATACATAAGAACAGAGTGGATGAAATTAAAGCGCTGCCAGTTTTGGGGTCACAAACAAGAACAATATGAACTTGTATTATTTAGTATCATGGGAAGAAACTTGCTGATGATATTTGCTACCCTTGTTAGTTCATCAATGCTTCATTTGAAAAGTGAGAAGATAAAAACACTTGGAAATGGAATTATACTTACTAAGCTTAATTGCATGCATGGTATAAGTAAGTAAACAGAGTTTTTTAATCATGTAAATTTTATTTGATAATTAAAATATTCTGTAATGCAGATACATTCTTTTTCCTTTTTTTTTTTTTTTTTTTTAATTTCAAAATATTAAGGGAATACAAATGTTTTGTATAATGCTTGAGCCTGGCCTATTAGTGTGCCCATCATGAGAATAGTGTTGATTATACCAGATAGGTAAGTTTTTATACCTTACTCCTCTCCTAACTTCCACCCCCAACACACCCCTTTTCTTTTTTTTTTTTGAGACAGAGTCTCAGTCTGGAGTGCCATGGCATTAGCCTAGCCTAGTTCACAGTAACCTCAAATATCTGGGTTCAAGCAATCCTTTTGCTTCAGCCTCCTGAGTAGCTGGGACAATACGTGCCCACTGCACCATCTGGCTAATTTTTAATTTTTAGTAGACATGGGTCTTATTCTTGCTCAAGCTAGTCTCAAACTCCTGAGCACAAGTGGTCCTCCTGCCTCAGCCTCCCAGAGTGCTGGGATTACAGGCATGAGTTCATGCCCAGCCTTTGTTCAGACCTTTCTTTTCTTTTTTTTTTCGGAGACAGAGTCTCACTCCATAGCCCTGGGTAGAGTACTGTGGCATCATATCTTACTGCAAGCTCAATCTCTTGGGCTCAAGAGATCTTCTTGCCTCCCAAGTAGCTGGGACTACAGGTACCTACCACAATGCCCAGCTAGCTTTTCTATTTTTTCAGCAGAAATGGGGATCTCACTCTTGTTCAGGCTGGTCTCAAACTCCTGAGCTCAAGCAACTCACCTGTCTTGGCCTTCCAGAGCACTAGGATTACTAGCGTGCACCACTACACCTGGCCTTTCATAAATTTTTAATTAAAGGTTATGATTTTTAGAATGTAAGTTATGTGATCCTAAAGGTTAGATGGACAAAATTATCTACAAAAATTATGTTTAGATGCTATCATTATGTATTATACAGTAGTAAATTAGTATATTAGTAATAAAACATACATACTAATATATGTACATATATTAGTTATATGTTATTAGATATATTAGTTATATGTTATATTTAGAAACTCTTATGTTTAGATAAGGTATTTTATTTCTAGAAATATGAAGCAGATTTGTTTGGACAAATTTTGAAAATTATTTCTTTTTCTCTCTTTTAAGGGACGTTTAGTAAAAACTAATGCATATCTGGATTTTTGTCTTAGAAATATAATGAAAAGACCATTAGTAAAACACTGGTTAAAATACTGCTTTCAGAGCCAGGCTCCTGCCTGTAATCCCATCTTTGTGGGAGGCTAAGGCAGGAGAATCACTTGTTTCTAGAAATTTGAGACCAGCTCTGGGCAACATAGCAAGATCCCATTTTGAAAAAAATGTTTTTTACTATTATTGTTAAGGAATCCCAATTACCATTTTTTAAAAACATATGTTTGAGGTACCTAAGTTAGGTATGTTTCTAATGATGAAGAAAACAAATGTGGAGTTCCTTTGTATCAATTCGTTTTTTTGAGACAAAGTCTCACTTGGTCACCCGTGGTAGAGTGCTGTTTTATCTTAGCTCATAGCAACTTCAAACTCTTGGGTTCAAATGATCCTTTTGCCTCAGCCTCCCAAGTAGCTGGGACTTCAGGCGCCCACCACAATGTTGGACTATTTTTTAGAGATGGGGTCTTGCTCTGGCTCAGGCTGGTCTTGAAACTGTGAGCTCAGGCAATCCACCTGCCTCAGCCTCTCCAAGTGCTGGGATTGTAGGCGTGAGCTACTGTGCTTGGCTTTTGATTCAGTTTTTAACCCAATATGTTCCTTTATTGGTAAAGGTACTATATGTCCAGATTAGCTTTTTAACCCAAACTCCAGAAACTAGAATTATTTTATCCATCATTAATAGTTATAATTGGATCTAATTAGGTATTTGAACATTTATAAGAAATCAGAATTAACTAATAAGGAGTAATACAGTTTAGGACCTTCAGATATTTCCCATATTTACACATTTGTGTCTATGGGTATAATAAAAATGTGAGTTATTTTAAAATAAAAAGAAAGGTGAATAATGATCCTCTTTAAAAATGCCTAACTTCAACTGGGTGTGATGGTTCATGCCTGTAATCCTAACACTTTGGGAGGCCAAGGATGGTGGAGTTTGAGACCAGACTGAGCAAGAGTGAGATCTCAACCTTGTGTTTTCCTAAAATTAGAAAAACTAGCCAGTGTAGTGGCAGGTGCCTACAGGTCCAGTTACACAGGAGGTTGAGGTGGGAGGTTTGCCCAATTACAAGAGTTTGAGGTTGCTATGAGCTCTGACACCATGGCATTCTCCCCACGGTGACAGAGTTCAGGCTCTGTCTCCAAAATAAATAAATAAAATAAAGTGCTAAATACAATTATGCTAAAGTGTTAGTATTTGTATAAAATAAGTTTTTCTAAATGAAAAATCCTAAAGAACTTACAGATAAAGTAAAAGAATGACAGCAAGGTTTTTTGATAGAAGATCTTTGCACAAAAATACTGTTAATATATCTTGATAATAACTGAATAGGAAGTAAAAAAAGGATTTGAAAAACAAAGCTATGTATAAAACTATTAAAACAAATTTTGATGACCTTAGGAGAGGGAAGGATTTTCCTTTTTTGAGACGTCTCCCTCAGTCGCCCTTGATAAAGTACCATGGCATCATAGTTCACAGCAGCCTCAAACTCTTGGGTTAAAGTGATCCTCTTGCCTCAGCCTCCCAAGTAGATGGGACCACAGGTGCGTGCCACAATGCCCGGCTAATTTTAGAGATGGGGTCTTGATTTTGCTCAGGCTGGTCTTGAACTCCTCAGCTCAGTTAATCCACCTGCCTGTGCCTCCCAGAGTGCTGGTATTACCGGCATGAGCCACCTTTCCTGGTCTGGGATTTCTCAAGTAAGATACCAATAGCAGAGATCATTAAAAACAAATGATTATTCAATTTGACTAAATTTACTTTTTTTTTTTTTTTTTGAGACAAGAGTCTCCTTTGGTTGTCCTCAGTAGAGTGCCTTGGCATTATACCTCACAGCAACTTCCCAGAGTGCTAGGATTATAGGAGTGAGTCACTGCGCCCAGCCTAAATTTGACTATTGAAATTAAAATCTCAAGGACCAAAACCCCATAAACAGAGACAAGTGTCAACTTGGAAGAAGGTATTTACAACATATATACCGAGTAAATGATTAGATAGGCTGTCTCATGACCTGTACATCATGGGGAGAAAGAAAACTTAATAGCAAATATTATGATAGGCAATTGACAGTAGGGATTCTGTTGGTATCAAGATTCCCTATAAAACTAAAGAGAGGCCTGGTGCAGTGGCTCACATCTGTATTCCTAACACTCTAGAAGGCCAAGGTGGATGGATTGCCTGTGCTCAGGCGTTCGAGTCCAGCCTGACCAAGAGCAAGATCCCTCTCTAAAGATATTCAGCTGTTGTGGTGGGCTCCTGTAGTCCCAGCTACTTGGGAGGCTGAGGCAAGAGGATCACTTAAACCCAAAGTTGGAGGTTGCTGTGAGTTATGATACCTTCCATTCTATGAAGGGCCACAGAGTGAAACTCTGTCTCAAAAAAATAAATAAAACTAAGGACTGCAGCTCTGACATTTGAATGTCACAGCTAAGAGGAGACAGAATTCTCAATGAACTAGTTCTACCTGAAACTTTGGTTTGGGCTCTTATGAGGCACCTATATAAATGCACAGGTTAGAGGTGCCTTAATGAGTTTGGGGGAACCTCATTTGGGAGGGCCCTCTTTGCAACAGGCTATATGTTTGCCTTAGTGAATTTGGTGGTACCTCATTTGAGAGGACCCCGTTTGCAACAAACTCTGTTTGAAACTAAAGGCAAAGAGATTTTTTTCTTTTTCTTTTCTTTTTTTTTTTTTTTTTTGGAGACATCTCAATAGACTCACTGTGGTATAGCCAAACACAGTAATTCCTTGAGGAGGAGCAGCGAGCTGTCTCTGCAGCTGTCAGCCCATGGTGTCCATCACTGCCTTGCCATTCTCCATCTGCTTGGACTCATTTCCTGGACAATTGGTGGTCATCCCATTCTCCTTTGAGGCTTATACCTGCTCTGTGTTGACATACATGTGAAAGAACTTGGCAAAAGCCCTGTCCTAGGCCAGCAGTCTGGTAGGAGCCCATCTTGGAACTTGAGATGTTCTTTCCTGGATAGAATAAGCCTCTACCCAGCATTATATCTACTAATGCTGAGTGAAACTGTGAGTTTCACTCACAGCAAGAGTGAGACTCTGTCTTTACTAAAAAAAGAAAAGAGTAACTGAGGCATGACGATCCTTTGAGCCTAAGACTTTGAAGTTGCTGTGAGCTAATACTCTACCATGGTGACAGAGTGAGATACTTCCCATCGGCTACACTTTGATATGCTATGCAGTGTCCTGTGGTCACCCCTGATCTTCTTTGAGTGAACCCACAATAGGAACTTGAATGATAATGGACCCTCCTTTGTAGTAGAGGTAACCCAGCAAGTAAGCAAAAACCCTATGTAGAATGGAAATTACATGGAACATACCTGGAGTGCAATAAGATATTGTGCCTGCCCTCTGGATAAGGGTAGCTCTTTAGAAGCTGGCTTAAGTTAACCCCTAAGATACAGTGTATGAGAGAGCCTTCCTAGCATACTGAGGTAAGTACTATGTTACCCCTCCTCCCCAGGATATGGAAGGGTAAAATTGACACTGGGGAAATGACTAGAAAATGTCTTGAGGAACAAAAAGGGGGTAAAAATGTGTTTTGTTTCTTCAAAACCCCTTACTATTTTTTTTTTCCTTTTTTAAAACTAACACCTTCCCTGCCTCAGGTCAGTGGCCCTGAGGGGCAAGGGAATGTCTTTTGTTTTTTGTGCTGCAAGTAATAGCTCAAGGGAATCCTCTGGGCTGAGGTCACAATATCGATTTAGTTAACATGTGATGAATCTGGATGGAAGTCACAATATTATTTTAACAGAAGATGGGATGAACCCAGGCAGAGGACATGAGGTTGTTTTAACCCAAAATGGGATTATGGGAGTAATTGGAATGTTAAAATCTCTGCTGCTTTTCAGAAGGGGGGGATGGTGGTATTTTTGGAGATAGATAGGAGTCTAGCTGCCTCTCCATTTGCCAGCAATTAATAAACTTCTGTAACCTCATCAAAAACCTTGTCTCTGTTTTTCTGATGTGGCTTCTAGTAACAAATGCTGAACTTGGTAACATTAATTTACATGTCTGTAATAACTAGGGGGGATAAAATTAGTTTACTGATTATTTGTAATTTTCTTTTGACTGGCCAGTTCACAGTCTTTGTTCACTTTTCTGCTTATTTGTCTTATTATAGTCACATATTCTAAATTAAATATGTTATACATATTGAAAAATAGATAAGAGTAGGCAGTTCAGAGAAGTGGAAATAAAATTTCATAAATGTAAAAGAAGGCACTAAATTGGCAGGAAAAGGAAATTACAAATCACACTCTTCACAGTTGTAATACTTGTAAAAGTCTGACTATATCTTGTGTTGATGAAAACATGGAGCAAAGAGAACTGGTCACTGCAAATGAGGTGGTATAGTTGTAATTTGGCAAGTAGTAATGTTCCTGCTATGTGACCCCATATATGTGTTACATATAAATATTCTTGCATATATGCACTTGAATATACCCATTCAAGAATGTATTTTATGTAGCAGTAAACAATTGAAACAACCCAAATATCTGTCATTCAGGAAATGGAAAAGGAAATGTGATATATGTATTCAAGGAAATACCACATAATAGCCTCAAAAAGTAAGACCTTACCTGCTTAATGCTAGCACTCTGGGAGGCCGGGTGGTTGGGAACTCCTCAGGAGTTCTCAGGAGTTTGAGACCAGCTTGAGCAAGAGTGAGACACCCCCCACCCCCACCCCCATCTCTACTGAAAAAAAAAAAGAAAAGAGAAACTGAGGCACGCCCATCTCTAGAGCTGAAGACTGAGATTGCTATATACTTTACCCAGGGTGACAGAGTGAGATTGTTTCAAAAAAAAAAAAAAAGAAAAGTGATTTGGAGAACATTGGAGTATGTTAAGTTTATGTAAATCCAAAGATGTTACTAAATGTATCTATAAACATTTAAACATGGTAAAAGCAAAAAAAAAAAATGTACTAGAATGAGTCCCATAAAATTCATCATGAAGTGGCCAATGCAGAAGGAGGAAAATGAAACTGGGGAGAAAGAGTTTAATGTTATCTGAAATGTTTAATAGCTTATTAAAAAGACCTGAGATAAAAGTGAAAAATGTTAGAATTTGTTAATTCTTGGTGATAGGAACACACTGGTTTCATAATTACCTGTACTTTTTGAATAAAAAGTAAACTTTTGAAAATTAAAAAAATGGAAATTGTTGCCGCTCAGTAACGGCGGCGATTTTCTTTAAAGACTAAAGCATCTAGTGGATACAGATGACTCACTGATTTTACTTTGGTTTCAATTTTTGGATTCGCAGCTGAGTGAGAATGAAAGTGTCATAAATTTTACCTTACCTGGAAACATGAGTTATCTGATGACAGAAGAAATCACATTTAATATGAGGGGATTTTATGAATTTTTATTGCCTTGGATCACAGAGCGACCTTGCATTATGCAATCTGTAGTAATACTGAGACACATGGGATTGGGGAACGTTCTGGGAAGCATTTCTGTTTGTTGGTAACCATGGGAAACATTCCACTGGGTCCTAGAGGGATACGTGTTCTTATGGTAGAGTAGTATTTTAAATATTCACTGGCCGCCAAGCTTTTAAAAGGGATGAAAAAGAAATTCTATTAAATAGCGTTCTTGAAACTACTTTAAAAAAAATCAAACTCAGTCCATATTTTCAGTGGGAGTTCGCGATGTATGTGAATTTCTTTTAATTAAAATCTGAATCTTAAATTTTAGTAATAAAAAGATTGAGAATTTAGATATTACAGCTTTAGGGTAGGTTTGCTCGGATTTTACTCAGGGCTACAACGCTTTAAGAACTCGTCTTTAGGAGATAAATTTGGGCACGTGGAGTTTACCTTTTGTATTTGCTTTAAAACTGTTTAAATAGGCTTTGTGGAAGAATGATTTTGAGGCGAGAGAAATAAATCTTACTGGTCCTGAAAAAGCACTAGGCAGCAGCAGAAAAGCTCCTCCTCCAAAGATAAGAACAAACTTTACACTGACCTAAAATAACCTTAGAAAAAACTGTGTAACATATAACAGCACCCTGGTTTCTTGAGAGATATAATCATTAACTCCTTTGTAGTAACTGTAATCACGCAGCTGATACTGAGGTGAAAACAAAAGTATAAAAGAGTTTGGAAAAAACTGCTCAGCATTTTATGCCTGGAGCCCCTGAGTTCTCTGGGCAATTAAGGGTTCCTTCTATATTCTTGGTTGTAAGTGTCTGTGAGTTTTAATTCGCTTTTTTCCTGCAACAATTCGTAGTTTTATTACTGAACCTCAAATACTGTGCCAGCAGAGCAGTTGTAAGAAATGTAGGAGAATAGTTGTTTTTCTTTCATACCCATGTGTATATGAAGAATTTTTACAATGACAGAATTGTTCGTAAAAATTAAACCACTTTAATCCATTAGCGTCTAATTTTGTTGAGATATCTAAGAAGTATAATAAGCCAGTATGTTCAGAAAGGGGTTTGACCTTTTTAGTATTACCGATAAAGTTTAACAGAAGCAGCGTTTGTGTATTTTTTCGTTTGTTTGTCTTTCTCTCCCTTAAAAGAGCAGAGCAAGACATAAAGTGCTGGAAACTCCAAAAGGGAAATATTTACTCGAGTATCTATTTAAATAAGTTTAGTTGCTGACGTTCTCTTAGCTAGCACGAGGCCCCGGCGCAGTAGGACTAGTTTGTCTGCACCGGGCCACCGTCTCATCAGCGTTACGGAGTGTTTTGTCCTTCTGCAGTCGCCGTCCCTGATATGATTCGCTGAGTTCCAGGACAGGGGAACTTGTGTTACGGAGGAGCCGGCTGGTGTTACCGGCACCATGGAGTCACCTTTTAGTCCGGGACTTTCTCACAAGCCGGATGAAGACTGGGGTGAGTGGGATCTGATAATGTACTGGGATGGCTGGGGTTCGGGTCTGAGGATTTCTTCCTCCCTACTTCCGCCTGCTCCTGATGACAGGTGTGGACTAACGCTGACTGTGTAGTGAGGCCACTCGTTACTCCGATCCGCCCTCCTAGAAGAGTCGCGGACTCGTTCGGCTTCTGTCCTGGCCACAGCGAAAGTAAAATGCTGTCTAGTTGGAATTACTATCGTAGCCCTCCCCCCCCCCCCCGTCCCCTACCCTGTTCCCTGGGGAAAGTACCAGGTGATCTTTCTGTGGGGCGAAAATTGAACGCCAGGAAGCTTAGGGCTGGACAGCTACAGGCTATTTTGTAGGGTGTGGGCGGTAATCTTAGTGGAGTGTGTTTATGTTTGTGTGGTGTGTATGAAAGAATGTGGATGTGTACAAAACATACTCGTATTGGAGCTTACACCTTAAACAGTTGATGTCCATTTTGGCAGAGAAGCAAAGAATCCAATCACTTGATCTTTGGTCCATGATTACCTACACCTTACACTTATAAACTAATGTAATCCTTCGTGCTCTCCAGGTACAGCTCTGAATTTTACTGTTAAGGATTTTCTGTTTGGTTGATTTGGGTAGTCAGGAAGTGTGAAATGGAATGTAGTGGAATTGGGAGTGGAGAAGATTAGCCGTCTAAGTGTTTAGAGGCAATTTTTTTCCTCCCTCTTGACTGCAAGATAGAATTCTAATATTATTCTTGGGTTGCAGTATGAATTTGGGACTGTGTTGGTTCCCCATTGGGCCCTCTTGTGAGCCTAGCTTTGTAATATGGGGGAACCCAGACTGAATACTTACCTTACTATCTCTCACTGAGTTTTACTCTGTTGCCCCAGGCTAGAGTGTCAGGGTGTTAGTGTGGCTCCTAGCAACCTCAAATCCAACCTCCTGAGTAGCTGGGACTACAGGCACCCACCAAAATGAGTATTTGTATTTTTAGTAGAGACGGGTCTCACTCTTGCTCAGGCTGGTCTTGAACTTGTAAGCTCAAGCAATCCCTTGCCTCAGCATCCCAGAGTGCTAGGAAAACAGGCATGAGTCACCATACTTGGCCTTTATTTTTCTTTCTTGGACCGTTATTCTCAGTAGTGTGAGTGGAATCTCAACTTTATTTATTGAGTGAAGTCCTTATTTAATTTTCCTTTTATTTATTTATTTGGCGACTCTGGTGGGGCATGAACCCACAACTTTTGAGTACTTATTTAATTTTGCAAGGGCAGACATTCTCTAAAATTATCTTCCATTAAGATTTTCTTCAATCTTTAGCCAATTTTCTAAGAATTGGTGGAAAGGCTTTAGAGACTTTTAATTTCAGTGCATTTTCCTAAGTCAAATAGGTTAGTAACAGTTACTATTTATTTCAGACTTCTTTGTGTCATGCACACTACTAAGCTCTTCACATGCATTATTTTATTCATCCTCCAGTCTAGTGAGATATAGTCACTTTGCAGATGAGGAAACTGAGGCTTAAAAGGTATTTGTGCTAAGTCTTAAAGCTAATAGCGGAAGCAGTATCAGAACCTGTATTGTCTACCTCCAAAGCTTGTGCCCCTAATCTCTATTCTGTAATGCTTCTAAGTTATTTTTACAGATATGATTCTTCATACGCTCTCTAGTTATTAACAAGTCTATTTCAGTATATTAGGTAGTTATGATTTGTTTCCTCAGCTGGTCAGCTATTATATTTTCACGATACGTCTTTTACTGTGAGCGTTTCGTGATAGTATTATTAAATTTTGCCTTCTGTATTAGAAGCTACATTTTCCTGACTAATCTGATCCTTTGATTCCCAGTCTTAGTGTTCTTTAACTGTGCTTTCCGTTCTTTGTTGTCAATTCACTGACTCACCTTTCTCAGGTATTCTACCCACTGGCTCCGATTGTGTCCATTTCCCATTGTTTTCCAGGTTTCCCTTTTCAAACTGTTAACAATCTTTTGTTAGTTGAACAAGTAAATTTCAGTTCCTTAGGTGTTCAGTGAGTCTGATGGATTTTGTAGGCACTAGAGTGAAACAATACTATCTGCTGTTGTTTCTTTTTCTGGGAGTTGCTGTTTTGGGTATTCAAGTACTTTGGTGATTTACTTGATTTTTGGTTTTTATTTTATTTTTGTTTTTTTGGAGACAGAGTTTCACTTTGCTGCCCTTAGTAGAGTGCCATGGCATAATAGCTCACAGCAACCTCAAACTCTTGGGCTTAAGTGATTCTCTTGCCTCAGTTTACCAAGAAGCTGGGACTACAGGCGCCTACCATAAAGCCTGGCTGTTTTTAGAGACGAGGTCTCTCTCTCTCTGGCTCAGTCTGGTCTCAAAGCTGTGAGCTCAGGCACTCCACCTGCCTTGGCCTTCCAGAGTGCTAGGATTATAGGCATGAGCCACTGCGCCCAGCCTGATTGTTGGTTTTTAATATTAGAAGGTAACCAGTTAAATTTAAAAAATCAGATTATTTAATTAGTACTTATTGTGACTCAACCAACTTTAATTTTTAATTTTTTTACTTTTTGGCCAGGACTGGATATGAAGACTAATCCAACTTTAAATAATTTAACTGCAGTAATTAATTCAGAGAAGACTGAGGGATGTGCTTTCCTCTTTAACTTGGGTAATAAAATGTAGGGTAGAGGTATGCAAATATTTTCTCTAAAGGTCCAGATGTAAATATTTTAGGCTTTGTGATCATGTAGGCTTACACCTACTCAAGCTTGCTATTATAGCAGAAAAGTAGCTATAAAAAATATAAACAAGTCAGCATAGCTGTGTTCCTATAAAACTTTATGGATACTGAGATTTGAATTTCCCAGAATTATTTTTGATACTTAATAGTCATACTTTCCTAGTTCAGTTTTAGATTTACAAAGTTCCATATACTTCCCTGCAGCCTCCCCCAGCCCTATTTCCTCTATTGGTAACATCTTACACTAGTGTGGTACATTTGTTATAACTGATAAGCCATTTTATTAGGTTTTTATTAACTAAAGTCCATGGTTTACATTAAGTTCACTCTGTTGGGCATTCTGTGGGTTTTTAAAAATATATAATGACATGTGTCCAACATTACAGTATCATACAGAGTATGTATGCCCTAAAAATCCTCTGTGCTCTACCTATTCATTCCTTCATCTCTCCTCTGGAGCCCCCAGGTAATCACTGATCCTTTTCACTGTCTCCATAGTTTTGCCATTTGCAGAATGTCATATATAGTTGGAATCAGACAGTATGTATCCTTTTTTTTTCTTAACTTTTAATTTTTTCTCTAAGGCTAATCAACTGAAGCAGTGGGACTGAAGAAGGAACAAGGGAATCTGTAACTGGTTGTGATTAATTAGTTGTAAACACCACTGCACTTGGACCAGACTTTTTTTGCTTTGTTTTTTTGTTTTTTGAGACAGAGTTTCACTCTGTTGTCCAGGCTAGAGTGTCATTGCATCAGCCTAGCTCACATATAGCAACTTCAAACTCCTAGGCTCAAGTGATCCTCCTGCCTCAGTCTCCTGAGAAGCTGGGAGTGCAGGTGCCCACCACAATGCCCAACTAATTTTTTTCTATTTTTAGTAGAGACAGGGTCTCACTCTTGCTCAGGCTGATCTTGAACTCCTGAGTTCAGGGGACCCTCCTGCCTCAGCCTCCCAGAATGCTAGTATTATAGGCATGAGCCACCACGCTGGCCAAATTTACTTTTTAAAGAAGTTCATGATCTGGGCGGTGCCTGTGGCTCAGTGAGTAGGGCCCTGGCCCCATATACTGAGGGTGGCAGGTTCGAACCTGGCCCTGACCAAACTGCAACAAAAATAGCCAGGCATTGTGGTGGGCACCTGTAGGCCCAGCTACTTGGGAGGCTGAGGCAAGAGAATCACTTAAGTGCAAGAGCTGGAGGTTGCTATAAGCTGTGACTCCATGGCACTCTACTGAGGGTGACAAAGTTAGACTGTCTCAAAAAAAAGAAGTTCATGATCACCAACTCTATAGTTGCTCTTTGCTTGTTGTCTCTAGAATCCACTCCAGTGAAACTATTGTTTCTAAGGTCACCGCTGATTTCCACATTGCTAAACCCAGTGGACATTTCTCATTTTACTAAACTTGTACGAGGTAAATGAATAAATAAATGGAGAAGGTAGAAGAGAGGTAGGAAACCTTGCTGAGCAAACTAAAAATAATATCTACCATAGTTTACCATTGTTGAGGGGAATCTAAATAATAATAGTGTGGGATTGGTAAAAGTGTATAGGAGTAGGCAGTAGGTTTTAGAGATACTTTACGGGTAACCAATGGCTCCAGTTTCTTAGGGATTCTTTTGGAATATGCTATAAATATACAAGTATATATATGAATGCACCTTCATTTTTATTTTTATTTTTTTGAGACAGAGTTTCACTTTGTCACCCTGGATAGAGTGCTGTGGTGTCATAGCTGACAGCAACCTCCAACTCTTGGGCTCACCCTATCCTCTTGCCTCAGCCTCCCAAGTAGTTGGAACTACAGATGCCTGCCACAGCATCAGGCTATTTTTAGAGATGGGGTCTTGATCTGGCTCAGGCTGGTCTCAAATTCCTGAGCTCAGGAAATTCACCAGGCTTGGCCTCCCACAGTACTGGCATGAGCCACCATGCCTGGCCCCCACCTTCATTTTTAACCACAGCAAAGTTGAAAGATTAGTAGTTATAACTCATATTTTCCTTATCTAGATTTACCAACTGTTGCTATCTTGCCACATTCACTTTGTTTCTCAGTATTACCCACACTTCTCTCCTCTTTCACCATCTGAAGGGGAAACTCCTAAATACTGTGTTTCTTAAAAACAAGGAGATAATTTATTTTAAAAAATTAGGCATTCATATTAATACCCACAGTTTAAAGCCAGCATTACAGAGTTCTTTTCACCTTCTTGTATCATATACTTGTATTTCTCCTCTCCCAATGAGGCTCCTGACTCACTATAACATTCTTTGGTTTTTTAGTTTCACTAGCTGCTCTGACTGAAATATGAGCAAGGCCAGAAGCAAGAAGGCTATTTGGAAGTTACTGTAGCAATCTTCATGAGTTACAATGGTAGTAGTGGGGGTAAGGAGAAGTGGTTGAATTATGGATATACATACCCACCCCTACATATACATACACGTATATACACATATATTTTATTCTGAATAGTTTCAAAAGTATAGAAAAACTTTAGGAATAGTACAAAGGACTTCACCCAGATTCTTCAATTGTTAAATTTTACTACATTTGTCCTGTTTCTCTGTATTGTTTTGTGTATGTGTGTGTGAGACAGAGTCTCAGTCTGTTGCCCTGGGTAGAGTGCAGTGGCATCATAGTTTGCGGCATCCCTAACTCTTGGTCTCAAGTGATCCTCTTGCCTCAGCCTCTGAAGTAGTTGGAACTATAGGCACCCACCATAACACTTGGCTAGTTTTTCTATGTTTTTTGTAGAGACAGGGTTTTGGTCTTGCTCACGCTGGGCTTGAACTCCTGAGCACAAGCAGTCCACCCACCTCAGCCTCTCAGAGTGCTAGGATTACAAGTGTGAGCCACCACACCCAGCTTTCTCTTTCTTTAGAGAGACATAGGTAGACCCATTACAGCCCCCATCCCCAACAGGAGTACATTAGTACTTTCCTGTACTACCATACACTCCTTCCAGTCAGGAAATAAACACTGATAAAACACTACCATCCAATTCAAAGACACCCTTCAAAATTTTTTGTCTGTCAGGTGGCGCCTGTGGCTCAGTGAGTAGGGTGCCGGCTTCATATACTGAGGGTGGCAGGTTTGAACTCGGCCCCAGCCAAACTGCAACAACAACAACAAAAATAGCTGGGCGTTGTGCTGGGAGCCTATAATCCCAGTTACTCGGAGGCTGAGGCAAGAGAATCGCTTAAGCCCAAGAGCTGGAGGTTGCGGTGAGCTGTGACGCCATGGCACTCTACCGAGGGTGACATATTGAGACTCTGTCTCTAAAAAAAAAAAAGAAAAATTTCTGTCTGTCTTAATAATAGCTTTCTCCTTTCTAGTCTAGTATCCTACCTGCAAACATACATTGCTTTTACTTGTAATTTTCCTCATCTGTGTTCTTCAATCTGGAACAGTTTCTTAGTCTTTTCCTATATCTCTTGTATTCTCGACTGTCTAAAGCAGTGGTTCTCAACCTTCCTAATGCTGTGACCCTTTAATATAGTTCCTCATGTTGTGGTGAACATAAAAGTATTTTCGTTGCTAGGAGCAACATGAGGAACTTTATTAAAGGGTTGTGGCATTAGGAAGGTTGATAATTTTATGGTTGGGGGTCACCACAACATGAGGAACTGTATTAAAGGGTCCTGACATTAGGAAGGTTGAGAACCATTGCTCTAAAGAATACAAGTTTTTTATTCTACAAGATGGTCTGGGTAGATCTGGGTCTACCCACTGTTTCCTCAAGCCATCCATGTATCCACAGAATTCAAGCCATGTATCCATGGCAGGGATCCCAGAGAAATGATGCCATGCTCTTCTCCATTCATCACATTTGGGGGTGCACTGTGTTGACCCATCCCAAGGTGATATTCACCTTGATCATGTGGTCAAGTTAGTATCTTCCAGGTTTCTCTAATGTAAAACCACTGTTTACCCTTTTGTATTTTATTACTATTTGAGGAGAGATAATCTGACATGGCACCAATATCCAGTTCTTAATTAAACCTCCAGTCATCAGCTGCAGCCTCATTCATAACTCCAGCCTGTATCAACTACCATTATCTCTGTCATTCTGTCTACATTTATTATTTTGACATTGTACTGTAAGAAAGAATGTGCTTCTTTTCTTTTTCATTTTCTTTCTTTCATGATGGACTCGTTGATTGTTTTTTTAGTTAGTAGGTTGTAATCTGATACTCTTATTTTGATGCTTAGAGTTTCCTAGATATGAGCATTGGGAGTCCATTCATATTGGTACCTTTGTTCTTTTGAGATGTTCTTACCATTTTCTGAGAATTTCCTTCCTTTTCTGGCACAACAGGGATTTTCCTGGCTTATTTTGTGCCTTCTTGACCTCAGCCCTGGAATCAGTCATTTCTCTAATGAGCTCTGTAGTGGACTTCTGTTTAGTGAAGGATGGTGTTTATTTTCAAGATCTTGGCACCCAATATTTTCATTGCTACAGGGATATCACTGCTGCTAGGATCTCTTGGCAGACAGAACTAGGAAGTATATGTATGTATGTACACATGCATGCAAATATCTATGACTATTAATCCATGTAAATACGTATATTTTGAAAAGTGACTTTATTTATTAATACTTTCAATTCCAATGCAACAGCTTAGGGTTTTTAGTCTCCCCCTTTCCATGTTCTTAAATACTTTCTCAGACAGTGAGAAATGTGACTCCAGTTATTTTAGATATATTTAATTATTTGTTCAGTCTATTAATATATTTGTTTAGTGTAATCACTCTCCTAATCAATTAGGCTGGCTCTTCCATCTGCTGTTCTTTTCACCCTTTGCATTTTGTTGGTGGCCGGGCATGCTGCCACCTCCACTGGGCAACACCCTCTCTGCCACCATCTTATTTCCTTGGATATCAGGCATATTGCTGCAAATGACCATGTATTACATCATCACCCTCCTTGCTCTGCTTCCTTGAAAGCTGACATCCCTATGCTGTGAGGGGTAGGGAAGGAAAGGAGATGAGAGGGAAAGGAATAATGGGAGGAAAGGTAGGGAGCCAGATTTGTTTTGAAGACAGCTGTCAGGATTTGCTGGTAGATTGAATATGAAAAGTGAGAAAGAGAAATAAATAATGATCCCAAGGTATTTTGACTGGAGCAAAAATTGAGATGAGGACAAAGCATAGGAGGTTTGTTGAGGGTGATCAGGTGCTCAGTTTTGTATGTGTTAAATTTGAGATGCCTTTTAAATGTCTGAGAGATGTCAGTATTCAGTGTGTGCATGCATCTTGAAGTATGGGTTACAGATGTGTATTTGGGAATCTTTGGCATCTAGATGCTACTTAAAGCTAGGAGGTCAGCTGAGATTACAAAGGAAGTAAATGAGATAAGAAAGTTTATGCTGAGTCAGGGACAGTTTAATGCTAGGAGATGAAGTAGCAAAGTAGTGTCAACCAGCAAGGTGGACAGAAAACCAGGCAAGTGTGGTGTTTTGGAAGTCCCATGAAGAAAATGCTTGCATCGCTCAACCTTGTTAAATGCTGGTGATAGGTCAAGTAAGTTGTTGAATTTAGCAACGTGAAAGTCATTAGTGATATTAGTAACTGTTGTCTGGGTGTGGATAGGGGAGCTCCATTGGAGCAGTCAAGGAATTGGAGGGCTGAGATAGAGAACTCTTTCAAGGACTTTCAGCCTGTTTATAAGGGTTCATTTCATCTATTTACATGTTTTTTGGCTCCGCAGCTGAGTTTAAGGTAGCATTTTCTGAGAGTCACGTGAATAACCTTTCATTATTATCATATAAAATTTTTTGCCATCTACTAATTTGTTTTAGGTTAGCCAAGTGAAAGACTTACAGTGTAGTTTCTGCATGTGTGCAGTGAGGAAATCATCAGAGCAGTTTCATTGGCATAATAGGGAGTACAAAGGAGGACCTAGATTTGGAAAACTCTTCATAGTGCTTGAAGTTTTTGAAAGTGTTGAGATAGAGTCTCACTCTCTTACCCAGGCTAGACTGCCCTGGCATCAGCCCTGCTCACAGCAACCTCAAACTCCTGGGTTCAAACAATCATCCTGCCTCAGCCTCCCAAATAGCTGGTGTTACAGGTGCCCACCACATTGCCTGGCTAACTTTTCTGCTTTTAGTAGAGATGGGGTCTTCCTCTTCCTTGGGCTGATCTCTAATTCCTGAGCTCAAGTGATCCTCCTACCTTGGCCTCCCAGAGTGCTAGGATTATAGGCCTGAGCCACCACACCAGGCCTTGAAACTTTACAGATTTTACTATAATCAGCGTTCCTGGGCTTTGTCAGTACCTTGACTTTTCTTTACAAAAAGTTTTCAATCTAGCCAGGCATAGTGGCTCACCCCTGTAATCCTAGCACTCTGGGAGGCCAAGGTGGGTGGATTGCCTGAGCTCACAGGTTTGAGACCAGCCTGAGCAAGTGCGAGACCACTCTCCCCCAAGCTCTTAAAAAAAAGTAGCTGGCATTGTGGCAGGTGCCTGTAGTCCCAGCTACTAGAGAGGCTGAGACAAGAGCATCACTTAAGCCCAAGAGTTTGAGGTTGCTGTGAGCTATGATGCCCCTGTATTCGGCATTGTGGCAGGTGCCTGTAGTCCCAGCTATTAGAGAGGTTGAGATGAGCATCACTTAAGCCTAAGAGTTTGAGGTTGCTGTGAGCTATGATGCCCCTGTATTCTGCTAAGGGTGGCAAAGTGTCTCAAAAAATAGTTTTCAGTCTAATTTGTTAAAGAATGTTTTTTGTGTCCATCTGTTTCTTGGTTTATCACAGCCTCATTAGAAAGTTAGACTATAGTTAGATCTGCTGAAAGGATTAGGTGAGTGACTGCTTTATTGTCTAGATAGAAAATTGGTTGTACCCTTAACATGAATGGCAAATACACAGTGCATATATACTGTCCATAGAGCTCTCCCATCTCATCACTGCCTACCAAGCACATTACTTTTTCGTGCTCAGTTCAGATGTAGCATCAAAGTTCTTGTTAGTAATATTTTATTTATTTATTTTTAAATTATTTTTTATTAAATCATAACTGTGTACATTGATGCTTTTATGGGGTTCAGTGTACTGATTTGATATACAATGTGAAATGTTTACATTGAACTAAGTAACACATCCATCACAACTATACTCATTTCTTATTAGTATTTTAGAAAGTCACAATCAATTAGTCCAAAATAACGTATAATATAAAATCTTCTTTGATCCCTAAGAATTCAGTTCATAAGATAAAAATTATGTGGAAAACAACACATACATTTGAAATGAAGTTTGAAATGCTTGTCATTCACAGTGCTAGAGTTGTAGCTAATAATAGTAATGGCTACTGAGAAACCCTAATAGAGCTGGCATAGGTGGTTTTTTGGTCATATGATTGTACTGACAGTTAATCTCTATTCTTTGCTTTTGTCCAAAGATTCTACTCTGTTTGCTGAACTTGGTTATTTCACAGACACTGATGAGCTACAACTGGATGCTGGAAATGAAACTTATGTAAGTATTTATTAGAGGAGAGAAATATTGCATAATGCAGTATTTAGTTTTTATCCTAATTATTGCAACAAAGTTTCAGGACACTAGGTGTAGGCTAGTAATTTAAGTTTAAATAACTTTTACCATTAAGTATGATAGTAGCCATTTCCTAATCAGTAAATTTAGGGCAGTAGAAATTGCTTTGTTCCAGTATGGGACGACTTGTATCGGAAGCCCATGTTTGGCCCCATGAGTGGCCCTTTAGGTGGGTGTTCTTAGAAAAGTCATGCTGCTTCTTGGTTTTTATAGATACTATGCTGCATAAGGGAAATGATGTGACGTTAAGGGGTGTATGTGACCTAGTCATAGACCTAGTCAAGTAGAACTTACCAATTTCCTTTTTACTTATTTTTTTGAGACAGAGTCTCACTTTGTAGCCCAGAGTAGAGTGCTTTGGCATCATAGTTCTCACAATCACTTCAAACTCCTGGGCTTAAGCAATCCTCTTGTCTCAGCCTCACAAATAGCTGGCACTACAGGCACCTGCCACTATGCCTGGCTAGTTTTTCTGTTTTTAGTAAAGGTAGGGGTCTCATTCTTGTTCACATTGGTCTTGACCTGCTGAACTTGGGTGATCCACCCGCTTTGGCCTCCCAGAGTGCTAGGATAACACTTGTAAACACTGTTTGATACTTTTTTGATTTCCAACCCATGTGAGGGCTCTGAAGTCATATGCTAGCCTCTTTATTTAGGTTTATAATATAAGGGGAGAGTTATCTAGATAATCCAGAATATGCTAAAAGACACTAATGGAGTCTCCAAGAGGTTTGTTGACTTTGTTTGAGAAAGTTTTATCTTCTAGGATTAAAAAAATTGTTATTTTTGATTCATAAAAATTTTTAGACATTTCAAAAGCATAGAACAAAGGAAAAAGAAGAAAATAACCCTGTGGTAATTAACTTCTTGATGTTCTTTCGTGTCTTTTTTTTTTTTTCCTTTGAGACAGAGTCTTATTCTGTTGTCCTGGATAGGGTGCCCTGGCATTATAGCTCACAGCAGCTCCAAACTCCAAACAGGTTCAAGTGATCCTGTTCCCTCAGCCTCCTGAGAAGCTGGGACTATAGGCACTTACCACAACACTCAGCTTATTTTTCTATTTTTAGTAGAGACAGGTTCTCACTCTTGCTCAGGCTGGTCTCAAACTCCTGAGCTAAGGGATCTGCCCCTCTTGGCCTCCCTGAGTACTAGGATTACAGGTGTGCTCCCTGGTCCCCGGTCAAATTCCTGCATGTCTCGTGGATATATCTAAATTCTTTCCATTGTACATGGAGATGATATTGTAAATTGCCATTTGCTTTGACTTGTTTTCTTTAATGGCAATGGGAAAATTTATTTTTCTGAATTTCCTTTATGATAAGGGACACATTTTGTGTGACTCCTATAAGGTCTCTTCCTATAGAAAAGAATGAAGCCAACTGAATCTTTTAGATACTGAATTCATCGCCAACTTCCTAGTTTTACTGCTGTGATTCAGATAACTAAATTGATTTATCTCTAGGCTATTGAAGATGTATTGACTTAGAAAATTTTTTTACTAGGTTGGGTAAATTATATTATTTATGACAAATATAGTGTTTGATAGTTTGATTTTAAGATATGTATATTTTACTATTTTAATATTCTTTTGCTGACTTGAAACCTACAGGAAAACAATTTTGATCATCTTGATTTTGATTTGGATTTGATGCCTTGGGAGTCAGACATTTGGGACATCAACAATCAATTCTGTACTGGTAATAATGTGTTTCATTGATAAAAGCTTTAAACCAATTCATTTTATTTTGTAGTTTGGTGACTCACAATTAACTGGGGTTATTGAACTATATTGGTGGGTTAAAAGATTCCAGAGACTATATATTATACTTCTGGCATGGCAATACACAAACAAATTTCTTTTTCTTTTCTTTTTTTTGAGACGGTCTCGCTTTGTCACCCTGGGTAGAATGCTGTGGCATCATAGCTCATGGTAACCTCATATTCTTGGGCTCAAGTGATTCTCTTACCTCAACCTCTGAAATAGCTGGGCCTATAGGCACCTGCCATAGCGCTCATGTATTATTTTAGAGACAGGTTCTTGCTCTTGCTCAGGGTAGTCTTGAACTCCTGAGCTCAAGCAGTCCATCTGCCTCAGCTTCTCAGAGTGTTAGGATTATAGGTGTGAGCCACTGTGCCTGGTCTCAGAAATAAATTTCTTGCCAAAAATGGATATAAAGAATTTTATCTTTATGTTTCAGTAGCATAATGAATGAATAAATAATTTTATATCAGAAATAGAAATATTGGCTTGGTGCCCATATCTCAGTGGTTATGGTGTCAGCCACGTGCACTGGGGCTGGTCAAACCTGACCTAGGCCTGCTAAGCAACAATGACAACAACAACAAAAAAATAGCCGGGTGTTGTGGCAGGTGCCTGTAGTCTCAGCTTTGGGAGAATCACTTAAGCCCAAGAGTTTGAGGTTGCTGTGAGCTCTGATGCCATGGTGCTCTACTGAGGGTGACATAGTGAGACTCTGTCTCAAAAAAAAAAAAAAAAAAAGCAATATTGAGGTTAATTTATCTGGGCACCAGACAGGGCTTATGGAATCACAGGGAAAAAGCTGGGGTCACCACCAGAACTGGGACCTTTGTAGAACTATGCATTCGATGCACATTCTTCTGAGGAGAGGTAATGCCTGGCTAATGCTCACATCTTTCAGGGGACCTGATGAGGTGGGGTTTGGATATACTGAAAGAATCTGGACCCTGGAGAAATCGCCACTTAAGGATAAGGGTGATGGGAGAATGAAGAAAGTTCCTTCTATCCTCCAGCGTCTTTTTAGTCTCTTACTGACAGGATCTAAAAGGAAACCAGCTGGGAAATGTGTTAACAATTTGCATTATAAACTACAGAAGGTGGACTTGGAGTGAGAGACAATGGAAAAGTAGCCAGTACATCCCCCTATGTGAATTCCTCTCTACTCCTTTGTATTTCCCTTTAGTTTATGTATTTATTTACCTTGCTTAGTGCCTGTCTTCCTTCATAGAATATGGGATACACACGGTCAATGTTCTGGTTACTACTGTGTAAGAAAGTATTTAAATCTTACTAGCTTAAACAACAACAAATTTAATAAATTCCTTGAATCTGTGGGTCAAGAATTTGGACTGGGTGCCTCAGGGATGGCTTGTCTCTGTTCCATGATGTTCAGACCTCAACTTGAAGTTTTGTTACTTACACCTCTGGTACCTGGGCTGGGATGACTTGAAGACTAGAAGTGCCTGCAGTGGGCCACAAATGACGGTAGTATCAGGGTAGTCAGACTTTAAAGGCTCCATGTGGGAGTGTTCCAACACACCAAGCAGAGGCTGCAATTTGCTCTGAAAATTCACACAGCATAACTTCCATTCTCTATTGATCGAAGGAGTCATAAGCACACCTAAATTTAAGGGATGGGGAAATAGACTCTACCACTTAATGGGAAAGTGGCAAGATCACATTATGGGAGATCATAAGGGCTGGTAGATATGTTGTGGCTAATTTTGGAAAATAGTCTGCCACTCTCACCCTGTTACATCTTTGATACCAAGTAACACTGCCTGGTCCATAGTCACTCAATAAGTTATTATAGCATTTAGTAGTGCAAAAGATATGAATGTTTTCATGAGTTTCAATTGTATTGTCAAAAATGCTTTCCAAAATAATTCTTTCCTGTTTCTTATATTTTAAGAAATAGATGTTTAAGAATCTACTTTTTTTTTTGCATATGGTGTAATATTCAAAAGGTACAAAAGTATTTATAGTAGAACAGCACATCCTTCTGCTCTTACTCCTCAGCCAGGCAACACCTTCTTCCCAAAGCCACTGTTACTGATTTCTTCTGTTTAGCCTTTCAGAAAATTAGTACAGATGCAAGTAGATATATACACACACGTATAATTTATTGCACAAATGGAAGCATACTGGATATGATGTTTTCCACATCTTTATTTTCATTTAATTTTTTATTTTGAGGACATTAGTTTCCATATCTTACTGAATTTGAGTAGATTTTACCTTCTCTCTTGTTCATTGTTTTCTTAGTTTGTACTGTTCTATTCAGTGTGAAAAACCTTTATTTCATGTTTTTTAGTTAAAGATATTAAGACAGAACCTCAGCCACTTTCGCCAGCTGCCTCAAGTTGTTCAGTCTCATCTCCTCGGTCAGTGGACTCTTGTTCTTCAACTCAGCATGTTCCTGTAAGTACCCAACTTTTACAGAGATTTTAGTTATAATGTTGTCTTGGAAATATGTATATGGGGGAAGCAGTTAACATTTATTAAGGTGCTGCTGATCTTATTACTGCAGAAAACTGACATTCAAGGCAGGGCTTACTAATGCAGAAAACTGACACACAAGGAAGGGCTTTGTGGCAGCTAGAAAGTTGTTAGTGTCTTTGGTTTTGGCCTCCTTCCCCTATGTTTTTGCCTTCTTAATTTCATTCTTTCATTTGTTTAATTGCATTTTATCAGTATCAAGTATTTTTTTTTTTTTAAATTGAGTTACTGTCTTTTCTCCATGCCTTTCTTTCTCCTGGTTAGACTATGTATTCTTTGAGGACATAGAGTAATGTAAGATGGTCAATTTTTATATCTCCCTAGCCATAGAACCTAGGATGGTTCAGGAAGCTCATTTATTTATTTATTTAGAGACAGAGTCTCACTCTTTTGCCTTGGATAGAGTGCTATGGCATCATATCTCACAGCAACAACTCTTGGGCTCAAGTGATCCTCTTGCCTCAGCCTCTCAAATAGGTGGGACTATAGGCACCCACCACAATGCTCAGCTATTTTTAGAGACAGGGCATTTTGCTTAGGCTGGTCTCAAATTCCTGAGCACAGATGATCCATTCGTCTTGGCCTCCCAGAGTGCTAGAATTACAGGTGTGAGCCACTGTGCCTGGCCCTGATAGCTTCTTTAGAATGCTTCTCCAAAAAAAAAAAAAAAAAAAAAAGACCCTGTCTCTAAAAATAGCTGGATGTTGTGGTGGGTGCCTGTAGTCCCAGCCATTTGGGAGGCTGAGGCAAGAGGATCACTTGAGCACAAGAGTTTGAGGTTGCTGTGAGCTATGATACCACAGCATTGTACTAAGGGTGACAAAGTGAGACTCAAAAAAAAAAAAAAAGAAAGAAAGAAAAGAATGTTTCTCTTCGTCCAGAGAAAAGCCCTGAAGCCAGGCAAAGGAAGTACCTGATTAAAATATGTATATATATGTATATATACATTTTTTTTTTTTTGCAGTTTTTGGCTGGGGCTGGGTTTCAACCTGCTACCTCCAGCATATGGGGCCAGTGCCCTATTCCTTTGAGCCATAGGTGCCGCCCCCTAAAATATTTTTTTTGGAATGGGGAAAGGGAAAATGTAAGAATAAAATATAAATAGTACTTCAGTATGGTACCTGCCATAAATTGAAGTATCTTTGTTCCATCTGGTTCTATGTTTAGTCTGTTACTAAATCCTGGTGATTCTAAGCTTCAAATATTTATTCTTGAATTTTTCATTTGTCTTTTAGTCTTATTTCTTGTATTCATTTCTACCAGGTATACTTTTTTCTATAGCTAGAGTATCGATCTTTTATTTCAGGGGTGTTCAACCTTTGTTTTTTTCTCTGTCACACATTGGGAACAGAGTTTTCTTGGGCTACGCATTAAATAACACAAACACTTAATGAAAGCTGATTAGCAAAAAAAGATCCATGTATACTTTTTGTGATATATGACATCAAAGATCATCAAAAAAAAAAAAAAAAAAAAATCCTCACAAAATCAGCATGTGGTCCACAGGCTGCAAGTTGGGCATTCCTATTTTATTTCTTCTGTCCTTTGGTCACTCAGAGGAAAGTTTTTACCACTCATATTTTTATTCTTGTTTTCTTATATCAATTATTTGGAACAATCTCAAATTTACAGAAATGTTGCAAGTATAAGAAACTTTGTTTTTTCTGAACCATTTGAGAGTAAGTTGCCAACCTGATGCCCTATCATCCCCAAATGCTTTAGGTCTACTTCCTCCAAACAAGGATACTTCTTACATAGTTAAATAATATACACATGAAAATGAGGAAATAAACACTGATACATTGTTATTATCTAATTTTCAACTCCCATTTAGATTGTACCAGAAGTCCCAGAGGCATCCTTTAGACTAGCAGTTCCCAGCGTTTTAGGCACTCGGGACCAGTTTCATGGAAAACAGTTTTCCCATGGCCAGTGGTGGGGTTGAGGAAGTGCTCAGGAATGGAGTATCTGATGGGAAGCAGAGCCCAGGCCTGCTGTACACCTCAGTTCTTAACAGGGTCTCAGACTGGCAAGTCCATGGCCCTGGGTTGGGGACCACAGGTTTAGATAATCAAAAGGATCCAGTTCGGATTCGTGCCTTGCTGCTTGTCTTGTCTATAATCTCCTTCAGTCTGAAACAGTTCTTCATTCATCTTTAACATTCTTGACCTTGCCACATTTGAAGATTAGAGGGTAGTTAGTTTAAACAATATCACTCATTGGAGTTTATCTGATGTTTCCTCAGGAATAGGTTCAGGTTTTAGGTCCATGGCAGGAATGTCTAAGAAGTGCTGTATCCACCTCATTTCCTTTTGATGTTGTTGATAATGTTACTGATAATGTTCACTTTGATCACTAATAGGCAGTGTCAGTCAGGTTATGAAGTTACTCTTTTTTCCTTTGCTCTAAATAAGTATTTCATGAGGAGATATTTTAAAACTGTAAAAATATCCTGTTCCTCATTAAACTTTATTCACTTATTTGTTAATATCAGTATGGATTCATTGTTTCTTATGTTCAATAGGTTGTAAATTATTTATTCTGACTTTTATCCTGAATTTGGCCAGTGAGAGCCCCTTCACACCAGCTCTTTTTTTTTTTTTTTTAATTGAGACAGAATTTCATTTTCTTGCCCTGGTAGAGTATTGTGGCTTCATAGCTCACAGCAACCTGAAACTCTTGGGGTTAAGTGATCCTCTTGCCTTAGCTTCCTTAGTAGGTATGACTATAGGCCCTGCCACAATGCCTAGCTATTTTTAGAGGTGGGATCTTGCTCTTGCTTAGGCTGGTCTCAAAATTCTGACCTCAAGCCATCTACCTGTCTCAGCCTCCCAGAATGCTAGGATTACAGGTGTGAGCCTCCATGCTTGGCCCTTCTTCTTCCTTCTTCCTTCTTCTTCTTTTTCTTCTTTCTTCTTCTTCTTCTTTTTTTTTTAAAAAAAAAACATGTCTCCATCAGGCTGTTTCCCATGTGGATGCCCTCAATACCCTGCTCTGGCTCCTTATGCTAGGCTGCTCCCAACGTGAACACCCTCACTACCCTCCTTAGACTCTGATACTCTTCCAGGCTGCTTCTCTGTGTGGATGCTGGTCTTGCTTTACCCCATCTAGCAGCTTAGGAGCAAAATATTCAGGAAGGTATATCTTCTAAGTGACCATTAATGCATATTTATCATAAGGTTTTATTTTTAGTATTGAGATCTCTGATTCATTTGAAATTATCCTGTTGTATGATGTGAGATACAGATCCAATTTTATGTTTTTCTAAATGACTACCGCAAAGGATTATTCTAATACCATTTATTAAAAAGTTCATCTTTGACTAGGCATGGTGGTTCATTCCTGTAATTATAGCACTCTGGTAGACCAAGGCAGGTAGTTTGCTTGAGCTCAGGAGTTTGAGACCAGCCTGAGAGACCCAATCTCTAAAAAGAGCTGGGTGGGCTTGGCACCTGTAGCTCAGCAGCTACGGGCGCCAGCCACATACACTGGAAGAGCTGGCGGGTTGGAATCCAGCCCGGGCCTGTCAAACAACAATGACAACTACAACCAAAAAATAGCTGGGTGCTGTGGCAGGTGCCTGTACCCTCAGCTACTTGGGAAGCTGAGGCAAGTGAATTGCTTAAGCCCAAGAGTTTGAGGTTGCTGTAAGCTGTGATGCTATAGCACTCTACTAAGGGGGACAAAGTGAGAGTCTGTCTCAAAAAAAAAAAAAGTTCATCTTTTCTCACTGATTTCAATTATATGCATATATTTAAAATTTATGTGATTAGATCTCTTTCTATTTACTTTTAAAAATCAGCACACTGTTTTAAGATTAATCAATATACATCAAATCTGTTGCGTCTAACTCTGCACAGCATTTTAAGTATCATTCACTACATTTTACCTACACTATAATGAGTATTGTAAAAAAAAACCTTCCCAAGCCAGGTGCATTGGCTCACTCCTGTAATCCTAGCATTCTGGGAGGCTGAGGTGGGGAGAATCACTTGAGCTCAGGAGTAGGAGACCAGCCTGAGCAAGAGCAAGATCCCATCTCTAAAAATAGGGAAAAAACTGGCCAGGCCTAGTGGTGGGTACCTGTGGTCCCAGCTACTTGGAAGGCTGAGAGAAGAGGATGGCTTGAGCCCAAGAGTTTGAGGTTACTGTGAGCTCTGATGATGCCATGGCACTCTATCCAAGACAACAGAGTCAGAGTTTGTCTCAAAAAAAGAAAAAAGTTCTCTTGTGGTCCTGTGTGAGAATTTCTTTGGGATGTATATCCAGGAGTAAAATTGTTGGGTGGTAACATGTCCGTATAATTTAATTTGGTAAGTGCTTTCATATCACCCTCCAGAATTACTGTAATGTTTCTTTTTTATTTTTAGTTTTTGAGACAGTGTCTCCCTTTTTGCCCTCAGTAAAGTACCATGGCGTTATAGCTCACAGCAACATCAAACTCTTGGGCTCAAGTGATCGTTTTTTGCCTTAGCCTTCTGAGTAGTGCCCACCACAATGCCTGGCTAGTTTTAGAGACGGGGTCTTGTTTTTGGTCAGGCAGGTCTGGAACTCCTGAATTCAGGCAATCCATGGGTCTCACCTTCCAGAGTGCTAGGATTACAGCCACTGTGCCTGGCCTTATGTAGTGTTCTGTGGGCCTTTCAAAAGTTCTCGAGACTCCCTGTAACTTGCTTTTCTTCTAGTGCTTAGCATTGTCTTACTTTCTGATTTTTGCCCCGTGGTGTAACTTTTTTTTTTATTTGTTTTAATTTGCATTTCTTTAGTTACTGATTGTTTTCAACATTTATTTACATTCCTTTTTTATTTTGGGGGAGGGGTGTTTGTTTGATTTTGTTGGTTATCTTTACATATCTCTGTTATTATCAATTCACCCATTAAATTAAAGACAATAGTCCTGCTCCTTTCAGTGTTCTTCTTTCTTTTTTCATTTTATTTTTATTTCTTTTGTCTTTTGTCACAGTGTTTGGGGCAAAGTCAGTAATAATAAGTAGAAAAGATAAAAATAGTTAAATTATTTTGCTTTTGATATTTCTTTTTTCTTTCTTTCTTTTTTTTTTTTTATAGAGACAGAGTCTCACTTTGTCACCCTTGGTAGAGTGCTGTGGTTTCACAGCTCACAGCAACCTCCAGCTCTTGGGCTTAGGTGATTCTCTTGCCTCAGCCTCCTGAGTAGCTGGGACTACAGGTGCCCACCACAACGTCCGACTATTTTCTTGTGGCAGTTTGGCAGGGGCCAGGTTTGAACCCGCCACCCTCAGTATATGGGGCCAGCACCCTACTCACTGAGCCACAGGCACTGGGTTTGAACCAGCCACCTCTGGCATATGGGGCCAGCTTCCTACCCCTTTGAACCATGGGTGCAACCTCTGCTTTTGATATTTTTTAAAGACTGAATAAGACTTTACAGGGAAAGGGTATTGGCATTTTAACTGTTGCCTTATAATGATACTAAGTACTTATATGACTAGGAACCAAGTAATGTAAAAAGTTTGTGGGAGGAAATGTGGAAGCAGATCAATGATTTATATTTCCAATGTAAGAGGGTGCTGTGGACTTAGTCTACATTTTGAATGATTGTTCTCTGGTACTGATGCACAATGTTGATTTGTCCATACTCACTTAGTACTTGATATATAGATGTGGGATGTATAGATGTGTTTTCTAATACAGTATATTACATCTTTGCCTTGAAGTTGGCTTGAAATATCTTGGGGTCTTTTTTTTTTCTGAGCAATTTTTTGCACAAGAATTATAGCCTTCTACATTAATTTTTATTTTATTTTGCTGCAGGAGGAGTTGGATTTGTCTTCTAGTTCCCAGATGTCGCCCCTTTCTTTATATAGTGAAAGCTGTAATAGTCCCTCCTCAGAACTGCTGAAGGAAGATAAGCCCGTCATTGGTCCTAGGAATAAAACTGGTATTACCCCATCTCTTAACTTTGATTATTTCCCTTTGAACTGAGCGTAGGTTTCATTTCTTAGAAAAAAATATTGGATTATGCATGTATTTATTAAGCTGGCTTGCTGTTTTCAAATTTATAGGCCTGTATCATTTGTTAAGGATGATTACCGTGAAGAAGAAAGGGAAGAAATAACCTTCAGTTTTCTCTGTCTTTGTTATCGAAAGATACTTTAAAATAGACTCAGACCCAATTATTGTCAGGAGAAATTTAAAAGTTTTAGTTAAAGGTACTAAATGTGAGGGACATTCAACTATGACGTTTCTTATTACCTTATTTATCTCCAGGCTCTATTCAGGGATTTTAGCTCTTCTCTCTACCCGTTCATGTATCTACTACCCCCAAATGCAGCTTGGTCAAAAAGGAAAATCTCAGTGTAAGAACTTTTCTTCACTCCACTCCAGGGTATGTAGAATAGCTGTGCTTAAACTCCAGTTCAGGATAATTACTCTGAAGTCAGGATAATGTAAAGAGAAAGGTAGGCGATAGAATCTGTTTTTTAGGGTTTGTTTAATTTGTGGTTTGTCTGTTTTTTTCCCTAGAAAATGAACTGACTCCAAAGAAAAAAATTCAGATGAATTTAAAACCTTCAATTCAGCCCAAGCCTTTATTGCTTCCAGCAACACCCAAGACTCAAACGAACTCCAGTGTTCCAACAAAAACCATTATTATTCAGACGCTACCAGCACTTTTGCCCTTGACAAAGCAGCAGCCAATTATCAGTATACAACCTGCACCCACTAAAGGTACCTGAGTGGAACTGGTATTGTATAATTTGTTTTAATTCAGGTTATAATTTCTGAGCACAGGCTGTCAGGAATTGTCCTTAGTTCTGAAGACATTGCAGCTATGACTAATATGTGGTCCTGTGCTAATTAGGGAAGGCATCTGTACATCAGTTACATCTGATACTTGTTTTTTCTCAACACTTTTAATTATGAAAACACTAGTCTTGAAGGCTTTTGTTTTTATATAGTCACTTGAGAAGAAGAAGAAAATCTGGGAAACGTTCTTGACGACATTTTATTCTGAGAGTTTAGTGGTTCTGAGATTTTTTTGTTTTTAAGGAGTGGTCATTATTTAAAATATTTTGGCTCATTTCAGGTCTTAGGTATGTTTTACTAGTAGAATCAGGCACTTGGTCTCTGAGGAGGCTACATGGTTGAGTAAACAGGATATTGGGCTGGGGCCTCTGGAGAAGACCTCAACTTCCTTCAGCTGGCTAAGAATTTGTGTGTTTCTGTGTTTTATCCACCAGATGGCATTATGTATTTGTGGTTCTATAAGACGTTTAGATCAGTTTTTGAAAGAAATTTGAGGATTTGATATTATTCAGATAAGTGATTCATTTGCACATGGAGATTTCTTAGGCAGTTTCATCATCATTATAGTCATGCATACACATTGAGTACGGGAAAACTTGTGCAGCATTCTTTTCAGTGGATTTAGTTCATTGGCACCAAAAAGGACTAAGTGTTAATGGGGCATGGGTTGGAAGTAAACACCAGTTATATTTGCTTTTATGGCTACAGTTCCAGTTGTGAATAGTTAGCTCATTTCTTTGGAATATAGTGTTAAATGAGGACAAGGTCATAAATTTGATTTCTAGGTGCTCTGTTAACTTTGTTCTATTTTGGTCATAGATAATATAACAGTAATAAAAAGAAGAACTAGATGAGAGAATGGATGGATAGATTGGCAAAACTCTATCAGTCAGTCCTTAGAAAAAAATAAAATAAACCAGTTTAAAATGACTGCCTTCTCAGTACAGAATCAAAATACTACCTTTTTCATATGAAAAATTACAATCCTGTGGGATAGGTTTTTTTTTTTTTTAATAGACAGAGTCTCACTTTCTTGCCCCTGGTGGAATGGCGTGGCATCAGAGCTCACAACAACCTCAAACTCTGGGCTCAAGTGATCATCTTGCCTCAACCTCCCGAATGGCTGGGACTACAGGCACGTGCCAAAACGCCTGGCTATTTTTTACAGACAGGGTCTCACTCTTGCTTAGGCTGGTCTCAAACTCATGAGCTCAAGCTATCCAACCACTTCTGCCTCCCAGAGTGCTGGGTTTATAGGCATGAGCCACCATGCCCAGCCTGAATAGGTATTCTTGTGATCTATAAATGGATGTTAAGTATTTATGAACTTTTTGATAAAGTATAAGATTTAGTGTATGTTCATTATATTAATATTTCTACGGATAATCTCCAATGCTTTCATCAGGACCTCAAAAGGATCTATGTCTTCCAAAAGACTTAAGAATTTAAACTCACAAAGAATCTCATTTTAGTTCCCATAAGGTATAAAAATATATCTATAAAAAGTTCAAATCTCAGATTAATATGACTAGTGTTTAACAGGGGGTGTTCCTAAGAGTTTGCTATTAGCAGATTATTGGCTATGTTTGAGTGACAGACTACCTATAGCAAGAAGACAAACTGTTCCTTTTCTGAGCAGGTTTTCAGTTCTAGAAATATGAATAATGCATTATTTGGAACTTCAGTTCTTTCCCGTGATCTGAAGACTATTTTTTGTGAGCATGTGCTCATCTGAGGCATTGTACCTTGTCTGTTTTTATAGCACAGTTTAGAGATGTGATATTATAGATGTAAGTGTATGTCTTCTAATTATTTGAAACTGGGGAGAGGGAAGAAGGGAAATATAGGCGAGGCATTCTATAGTTACTCCATGTCAACATTAGTAGCATTTTACCATTTAAAAAAAGAAGAGGAAAAAGCTGCTCCAGATGAAAAGGAATTAGTGAAGACTCTCCAGATACATGAAAAGTCAGAGTGAAGGGACACCCCCAAAAGACAGTAAGAACTCTGTACCAATGGAAACCAACCAAAGCAAGAATATCAAAATGACTGATATAGGAAGGATTTTAAGGAAGCTCAATGAAATACAAGAGAAAATAGAAACCTAACACAAACCACAAAAACAACGCAAGAAATGAATGAAAAAATTCACTAAAGAAAGTGAATTATTATTATTATTATTATTATTGCAGTTTTTGACCAGGGCTGGGTTTGAACCTACCACCTCTGGTATATGGGGCCAGCACACTAGTCCTTTGAGCTGTAGGTGCCGCCCAAGAAATTGAATTATTAAAAAAATCAGGCAGAGCTTTTGGAAATGAAAAATTCATTCAGACGGCACCCATAGCTCATAATGGGTAGGGCACCGGCCACATACATCAAGGCAGGCAGGTTTGAACCTGGCCTAGGCCAGCCAAAACAACAGTGACAACTGTAACAAAAAAAAAAGTAGCTGGGCATTGTGGCAGACACCTGCAATCTCAGCTATTTGGGAGGCTGAGGTAAGAGAATCACTTACGCCCATGAGCGTGAGGTTGCTGTGAGCTCTGATGTCCCAGCACTCTTTGCAGGGTGACAGCTTGAGACTCTGTCTCAAAAAAAAAAAGAGAACAGAAGAAAAATTCATTCAGTAGATGGCATTAAGGAAAGGCTAGATTATGTGAAAGAAAGAATCTCAGAGCTAAAAGACAATACCTTTGAATTAAGCAAGTTAGCCAAAGAGAACAGAAAATATAAGGAATGAGCAAAGCTTATAAGAAATTTGAAATTATGTAAAGAAGCCTAACATAAGAATCACAGGCATCCTGAAGGTGAAGAAGAAAACACATAAGGGTTGGAAAACCTACTTGAGGGAATACTTGAGGAAAATTTACCAGATCTTACTAGAAATCTGGACATCCAGGTACTAGGAGCACAATGGACTCCTGGGAGTGTCATCACCAAGAGGTGTTACCACACATATAGTCATCAGAATGGCCAAAGTTAACATGGAAGAGGAACTCCTATGAACCATGAGGCAGAAGCATCAAGTAACTAACAAAGGAAAACCTATCAGACTAAATGCAGACTTCTCAGCTGAGACTTCACAAGGAGCAAGGGCCTGGGGCCCCATTTTCCACCTTCTCAAACACAATAAAGGGTCAGCCTAGAGTTTTATGTTCTGAAAAACTAAGTTTCTTATAGAGGGAGAAATAAAGACTTTTCCAGATGGGCAAACACGGATGGAATTTGTTAAGACCAGACCTGCCCTGTAGGAAGCCCTTAGAACTGCATTATACATGGATCAGTACAGTAGACTCCTACCAGTACAAAACCAATCAAAAACTAACAGTCAGAGCCTAGCTACCACAGTGGGAAAGAGGTAAAACAAAGCAACAAAGTTCTACTTAACAGGTTGAACAGAAATCCACACTTACCCATTCTTTCAATAAATGTAAATAGCTTGAATTCCTCACTCAGGAGAGGAACTGGCTCAATGGATTAAAAAGAAATACTAGTTAGGTATCTGCTATGTCCAGAAAACACATCTACTCCTTAAAGATTCGTTCAGACTCAGTTGAAGGGATGGAAAACAATATTTCATGCAAATGGAAACTAAAAGAAAGCTGGTATAGCCATTCTCATATCAGATAATATAGCTATCAACACAAAGTAACTATTCAAGGCCCAACAGTCCTTTGCATTATAGTTTGTTTTCTGGTCAGCATTTGGCAAATCATGATTAATTTTTTAGTGTTTTTCACTTGAACACACTATAATAGATATCTAGTTGTTTCCCCCCATTCTGTCTTAAATGAAAACATGCCTAGAATATTTAGGGCAGTTGATTTAGATGTTGGTTAATTTGAATATAGTTTGGCATTCTATGAAATGAATGAAAGGGCTTGATGTACAGTATGGAAAAAAAAGGAAGCAACAGTGGCCTTGTAGGAGTCTAGCCACGTTGGGTAACAGGGCTTGCCTTGGTAGTCTTCCATCTCCTCTCTGTGTTGCAGTTCTCTCAGCAAGAAAATGGTGATAACTGTATGTTGGACAGTACAGACTTGGATTTTTTTTGTCTTAATTAGTTTAAGAACTATTACAAAGCCATCTTCATGTGTTACCTGCTAGTTATATCTTTAACTGGAGCTAGAAGTGGGATGTGGGATTTCTTTTCTTATAAGTTACTTAATTCATTGTGTTTACCGCTTCTGTTCTTTGAATAGTCATTGAGCAGTGTTTAATTCTTGGGGGTCTTTCAATCTAATTTTTAAACTCATAGAATGCAGAACATTACATTTATAATGTTCTTCTCAAAATATTGATTTAAGTCAATAGTTCTCTGTAGACAAATAACCCTGGGTGTGGGTGATGGGAGTAGTATTGTGGCAGTTTGTAAAACACCTGTAAATCCATATTTATAGTAGGAATTTTTCTGTGAGCAAGTAATTTGTTTCATATATCTTCATATAGCTGTTTTTCAATTTTTATAGCTATGCTTCTGATTGATAAGCTCCAAATTCATTTTAAATCATACTCAGTTCTTTATAGCCTTTTTATCATATATTTTCTCAATCCACAGAATCTGAAAGGACAATCATGACCATCTTTGGTGACCATGCTTTTTTTTTGTCACCTTTGGTAGAGTGCTGTGACATCATAGCTCATGGCAACCTCAAACTCCTGGGCTCAAGCAATTCTTTTGCCTCAGCCTCCTGGGTAGCTGGGACTATAGGTGCCTGCTGTAATGCCTGTTTATTTAGCTGGGACTACAGGTGACCATCATAATTCCTGTCTCACTCTTGGCTCAGGCCTCCTCAGGCAATCTGCCTGCCTCAGCCTCCCAGACTGCTAGGATTACAGGCATGAGCCACTGAGCCCAACCTGATTTTTTTTTTTTTTTTTTTTTCGAGACAGAGTCCCCCTCTGTCATTCTCCTTAGAGTGCGATGGTATCATAGCTCACAGCAACCTCAAACTTTTGGGCTCAAGTGGATTGGGTTCTCTTGCCTCAGCCTCCCAAGTAGCTGGGATTATAGGTACATGCAACAACATCTGGCTATTTTTATAGGTGGGGTTTCTGTCTTGCTCAGGTTGGTCTTCAACTCCTGAACTCAAGCAGTCCAGCTACCTCAGCCTCCCAGAGTGCTAGGATTACAGGTGTGAACCCAGACTGATTTTTTTTTTTTTTTAATTGAGACAGAGTCTCACTGGAGTGCCATTGCATCAGCCTAGCTCATAGCAACCTCAAACTCCTAGTGAACCTCTTGCTTTAGTCTTCTGGGTAATTGGGACTACAGGTGCCCAGTGCAATGTCCATCTAATTTTTCTATTTTTAGTAGAGATAGGATCTTGCTCTTGCTCAGGCTAGTTCTAAACTCCTGAGCTCAAGTGATCCATCTGCCTCAGCCTCCTAGGGTACTAGGATTATAGGTGTGAGCCACCGTACCCAGCTGACCATGATATTTTTTGATATTAAAAAAGAGTTCTTATTTCAGAGTTGGGAACCCTTGGTTTAAGTTTTATATTATGATAAGTTTGTCTTTTCCAAGTGTCAGATTGGCTGTAATTTCTTACTAAATGTTGCTTAGTCAACTTAGTCATATGCTATTTGCTTTATTTAGTGATTATTTCTGTTTGCATGTTTGGCCTAAGTATATTTATATCTTCTTATGAGCCATTTCCCCATTTTAGATTTTTTTTTTCATAAAAGAAGTTAGTCCAAGGGAAAATAAGAAGATAAAAATATTTAGTGATCCTTTATGCCCAAATAAATTGTATATATTTAAAAATCTATCAATTTTAGATCTTTCTTCTAACTTATCTGGAATAAAATGTTATTAATTAAATTATGCTATTTTAGGGTGCTTTTTGAGGCTAAGACAAAGACTTTGATTTTATAAAAGTAATCTTTTTTGGCTAAAACAGATGTTCTTAACAAACAGGTGTTCTGAATCATTATTTTGATTTTTAGTTTTTCCTGACCCTTTGAAATACTGAACTGAGTTTTACATAGGTCATGATAAACTCTCTGAAAACATAGTGCTTTTTTTTCCTTAAAGAATAATTAAAAATTTATATGGAATTTTAGTTCCTTATTATTGTAGTGCCTTTATTATGTTAGGTAGGCGCAGGTAGCTGTGGATATCAGGCAAGGCTTCCAACACCTTATAAAAAGCTGCCGGGGGGGATCTGAAAGGAAACACTTAGCAGGCAAGTAAAAATTTTCATAGATTAGTGTCATGAGTTGTGTAAGTCTTCTTTAGGTAAATGATACAAGTTGAGTGTACCTTATTTGAGATGCTTAGAATCAGAAGTATTTTGGATTTCAGATGTTTTAAAATTTTGGTATATTTGCATATAAATAATGAGATAGCTTGGGGATGGAACCCAAGTGTAAACATGAAATTTGTTTATATTTCATGTATACCTTATACACATAGTCTGAAGGTAAGTTTATGCAATATTTTTAATAATTTTGTATATGAAACAAAGTTTGTGTACTTTGAACTATCAGAAAGCGAAGGTGTTACTATCTAAACCACCTATGTCAATCTGTGATAGTTTGGCATTACTTCTATGCTACTGATAAGGAATCATTTTCTTATACTGATTTATGCATATGTTATTAACAGTAGAAACTATGACAAACCATTAATACAGTGAAAAAATAATATGTTCAGGGTTACTAAGCAGCACAGTAGAATCACCAGACTACTACTGTCACCTGTTAGACAGTAACAGCAACACATAATAGTGAGCTTTCACTCCACCTGCCATACTATGTTTTGATTAAAAGGTTGCTTTAGGCTGTATTCTTTTAGGTGAGAAGGAATATCAGAAGCAATGGAGGTACCAAGAAGTAGGTCCTCTAGGGATGAGGAGGCACTCTACTCGATGGCTTTTTAAAATGTTTGCTCCAGAGTCATCTGTCTCCTTAACAATGTGTTTTGTCTCTTAGTCGTTTCTTCCTTTTTTTTTCTTTGTCACCCAAGCTAGAGGTACAGTGGTGTTATCATAGCTTACTGCAATCTGCAGTTCCTGGGCTCAAGCAGTCTTCCTGTCTCAGCTTCCCAAGTAACAGGGACTATAGGTGCACCACCATACTCAACTAATTTTTCTGTTTTTTGTTGAGATAGGATCTTGCTCTTGCTCCAGACTGGTCTCGAACTCTTCCCACCTCGGCTTTCCAGGGTTGCTGGGATTATAGGTGTGAGCCACTGTGCCTGATCTTGTGGGCACATTGTCTACAGAGTTAATGCTTTGTTTACAGAGTAGCATCTTCATTAGTATTACAGGTTGAGTGTCCCATATCTGAAATGCTTGGGACCAGAGATGTGAAATTTTCCACTTACAGTAGCATGCCATAAGTGGAACATTTTGGATTTCAAATTAGAGATGTTCAACCTGCTAATTCTCCTCAGATTAGCATAAACTTAATGGTAAATGTGAAAACTCCAGAGAGATTTGAAGGCCATTTTTAGGGGGTTAGTGGGTAGGAGGATTGGTATTATTTACACACTATTTTTTTTTTTTGGTTTGTTTATTTTAGGATACATTATGACCTTTAATACAGACTATTTTAAATTACTGATTTACATTTACTGTGCTTGTTAGCTAAAATTTTTATCTTGAATGGTTTTTTTTAATTAAATGTAAGCTGTGTACATTAATGCAATCATGGGGTACAGTGTGGTGTTTTCATATACAATTTGAAATATTTTCATCAAACTGGTTAACATAGCCTTTATGTCATTTTCTTAGTTATTGTGTTAAAACGTTTATATTCTACTTTTAG